>JAXCGZ010020774.1:177500-182500 GCA_037179515.1 Halocaridina rubra
CCAGATGTGTGAGCAGTATTCTAAGCATGGGCGGATAAGACATTTGTAAATTTTAAGTAACTGCAATGAGGAAAAGTAATAACGAAAACGAAAGAAAACCCCCAATTTTTTGGATGAAGATTTAGAAATTTGGATTATGTGATTCCTCCAAGACAAGTTAGAGGCTATATGGATTCCTAATATATTGATAGAGTTAAGAGGGTAAATTTCATTAGTTTCGAAGACAATACGGTTATCAGGAGGAGAAGAAGATAAAGAGATAGCCAGAAACTGTGTCTTGGAGGCATTGAATTTAACTAAATTTTTAGTGCCCCATTCAGATACTCTCTGCAAATCGGAGTTAAGAGTAGAAGAAAGAGTGATACGAGACTGATTACGAGTAACAGAAGAAGGTTGTGAAGAAAAGGCAGAGGAAAAGTGAAGGGTAGAATCATCGGCAAAGGCATGAAGAAGAGAGGAAGATGGGGATTGTAGAAGATCACTGATGAAGAGAAGGAAGAGAGTAGGTGAAAGAACAGATCCCTCCGGAACACCACTGGTAACAGAGAAAGGGCTAGATGTCACGCCATCAACAACTACAGATATAGAACGGTCAGTAAGAAAACTGGAAATCAGAGAACAGAAAGAAGGGGTAAAGCCATAGGAAGGGAGTTTGGCCAACAGAGCCTTGTGCCAGACAAGGCCCGAATGAGATTGGCAATTGAATTAAATGCTAAAATGAAGCCACGAGTGAGGTTGGGGAATCTGTAATATGAACACAGTGGCATTCAGTTAGAATGCGTTCATTCCTAAGTATAGCAGATATAAGCTATAAGGTTGGATTCCTTTTAACCTTCTGTGGTGTAGTGGTAGCGCCTAGACTTAGTAATCATAAGTCCTAGGTTCGAGTCCCAGTCGGGGTAAAAAATGATTCATGTTTTCACATATGTAATGTGCTTAATAGGTTATATATATATATATATATATATATATATATATATATATATATATATATATATATATATATATATATATATATATATATATATATATATATATATATATATAACCAAATAACACATTATATATGTGAAAACATGAATCATTTTTTACCCCGACCGGGACTCGAACCTAGGACTTATGATTACTAAGTCTAGGCGCTACCATTACACCACAGAAGGTTAAAAGGAATCCAACCTTATAGCCTATATCTGCTATACTTAGGAATGAACGCATTCTAACTGAATGCCACTATGTTCATATTACAGATTCCCCAACCTCACTCGTGGCTTCATTTTAGCATTTAATTCAATTCCCAATCTCATTCGGGCCATGAAATAACTAAATAACACATTATATATGTGAAAACATGAATCATTTTTTACCCCGACCGGGACTCGAACCTAGGACTTATGATTACTAAGTCTAGGCGCTACCATTACACCACAGAAGGTTAAAAGGAATCCAACCTTATAGCCTATATCTGCTATACTTAGGAATGAACGCATTCTAACTGAATGCCACTATGTTCATATTACAGATTCCCCAACCTCACTCGTGGCTTCATTTTAGCATTTAATTCAATTCCCAATCTCATTCGGGCCATGAAATAACCAAATAACACATTATATATGTGAAAACATGAATCATTTTTTACCCCGACCGGGACTCGAACCTAGGACTTATGATTACTAAGTCTAGGCGCTACCATTACACATTTTCTTCAAGGGGAGACTTGAAGAAAATAAAGCTAGGGTTGTAGACCTGATAAGAAAGCTTGGAGTAGTATGTGGTCCTGAGGATATTGTAAACATACACCAACTAGGTAAATATTCGAGGGAAGGAAAGCCGAGACCAACAAAAGTAACCTTTGAGAGAGGGGAGACATGTAGGGAAATATTGTTGAGAAAAAAAAGTCTAAAAGACCTTCAAGAATGCAAAGAAGTGTTCATTAGACGATACAGAACACAGGAAGAGATGGGAAAGATCAAAAACTTGTTGCAAGAGGCAAGAAGGTTAAATGATGAAAGAAATGAAGAAGAGAAGAAAAATTTTCGTTACGGAATACTTCCAGACAAAGGGGAGATAAAGAAGATAATGACAGAAGATCAGGGGATGGGGCCTCATTAAGATTGTTATACACAAATGCTGATGGAGTAGCTGGTAAGGCAGTAGAATTAAAAGATAGGATTCACAACAGTAAGGCAGATATAGTAGCAATTACAGAGACTAAGTTGAGTGAGGACATAAACAGTGTCACAGTTTTTCCTAAGGGCTTCAGAATACTAAGGGTCGAAAGATCTGAGAGGACTGGTGGAGGGATAGCACTGCTCATAAGTGAGAGGATTCAAGTTGAAGAGATAAACTTGGCTATAGAAAGTGAGTTCAGGGAATTTCTTGTTGCTCGCATAAATACTGGGTCAGAGAGCATTATAATAACTGTTGTATACAACCCACCAAGGAACCAAAATAGGCTTGAAATTTATGAGGAAAGTCATATAGGTACGATTGAAGTCATAAACTCAGTTGTTAACATGGCGCGGGAGAAAAAATGTAGGATTTTGATTATGGGAGACTTTAATCATAAAGAGATAGATTGGATAAATCTTGACCCACACAGTGGTGAGGACTCCTTTGGGGCAAGATTCCTAGATTGCGTACAAGGGAATTTCCTACACCAACATGTAATGGAACCAACAAGAGCCAGGGGTGGACATCACCAGGAAGGCTAAAGAAAATCCCAAGCTTTTCCACAGCTTTATCAGAGGAAAACTGAAGGTAAAAGAACAGGTTTTAAGGCTAAAGAGAGCGGATGGAAGCATCACTGAGACGGACGAAGAGATCTGCAAAGAATTGAACAAGGAGTTTCAGTCAGTATTTACAGTAGAAAATACCCCACCCCCTCAGATTGCAGTGATAGAAGCCCAAGGGCCGGTATTAGAGAACATCAACCTTACAGCCACAGAGGTATGCAAGGCGCTGATGGATTTAGATGTTCATAAAGCTACAGGTCCTGATGACATATCCCCTCATGTGCTTAAAAAATGCGCAAACACAATATCAGTGGCACTAAGTATCATATTTAAGGAGTCATTGGAGTCGGGGGAGATTCCAAGATGCTGGAAACAAGCAAATGTGATACCTATCTTCAAAAAGGGAAGGAGGGATACGGCTCTGAACTATAGACCAGTTTCCTTGACCAGCATAGTTTGCAAAGTTATGGAGAAACTACTAAGGAAACATATCTCTCTTCACTTGGAATCCTTCAACTTTTTGTCAGTGAGGCAACATGGCTTCAGAGAAGGAAGATCAACAGTAACAAACTTATTAGAATTTTATGATGAGGTAAGCCAAATCTTACAGGAAAGAGAGGGCTGGGCAGATTGCATATTCCTAGACTTCCAGAAAGCGTTTGACACTGTTCCACATGGGAGACTTATTAGGAAGCTGCAATCAATGGCTAGAATAGGTGGAAATGTCTTGGAATGGATAAAAACTTACTTAGAAGGAAGGGAACAGAGGGTTAGAGTAAGACACTCAGTGTCTGATTGGAGAAGAGTTAGTAGTGGAGTTCCACAGGGTTCAGTTTTAGGGCCACTTTTGTTCCTTGTATATGTAAATGACCTACCAGAGTCTGTAAATTCATTCATGAATATGTTTGCAGATGATGCAAAGATTGTGAAGAAAGTAAAAAACGAGAACAATGGTAGAGAACTTCAGGAGGATCTAAATAATCTGCATGAGTGGTCAGAAAAGTGGCTAATGAAATTCAATACCTCAAAATGTAAGGTAATGAGAATGGGTACAAGTGCAAGAAGGCCCAAGCTTGACTACTCGGTGGCTGGAGTACAACTTCAGGAGACAGAAAATGAGAGAGATCTAGGAGTAAACATATTGGCAGATTTGTCTCCAGAAATACATATAAATGGCGTAGTAAGGGCAGCATATGCATTCTTATCAAATGTAAGGGTAGCCCTCAGGCACATGGACAAGGAAATGTTCAGAAATATTTATGTAACCTATGTGAGGCCAAAACTCGAATATGCAGCCCCCTTCTGGAATCCGCACTTGAAAAAGCACATAGCTAAGCTTGAAAAAGTTCAAAGACATGCCACGAAACTGGTGCCAGAAATACGCAATCTCGGTTATGATGAGAGGCTGAGGGAATTAGACTTGCCATCACTCGAAGCTAGAAGAGTAAGGGGGGATATGGTGACAGTCTTTAAATTCCTTCATGGTTATGATAGAGTGGATAGGGATCGATATTTCGATATGGCTGGCTCTAGAACTAGAGGTCATAGTTTGAAGCTTCGGAAGAAAACTTGTTTGCAGGATGTAAGGAAATACTTTTTCAGTGTAAGAGTAGTTGATAATTGGAATTCGCTAAGCGAGGAGGTAGTTAATGCTACCTCAATCCATAGTTTTAAGGACAGGTATGATAAGTATCACTAAGTCTAAAAATGGAACCGATCAGGAGACGGGAAGATACGAGCTTTGGGCTCTTTCCCGTAAACACAATTAGGTAATCACAGAAGGTTAAAAGGAATCCAACCTTATAGCCTATATCTGCTATACTTAGGAATGAACGCATTCTAACTGAATGCCACTATGTTCATATTACAGATTCCCCAACCTCACTCGTGGCTTCATTTTAGCATTTAATTCAATTCCCAATCTCATTCGGGCCATGAAATAACCAAATAACACATTATATATGTGAAAACATGAATCATTTTTTACCCCGACCGGGACTCGAACCTAGGACTTATGATTACTAAGTCTAGGCGCTACCACTACACCACAGAAGGTTAAAAGGAATCCAACCTTATAGCCTATATCTGCTATACTTAGGAATGAATGCATTCTAACTGAATGCCACTATGTTCATATTACAGATTCCCCAACCTCACTCGTGGCTTCATTTTAGCATTTAATTCAATTCCCAATCTCATTCGGGCCATGAAATAACCAAATAACACATTATATATGTGAAAACATGAATCATTTTTTACCCCGACCGG
>JAXCGZ010020774.1:187500-227500 GCA_037179515.1 Halocaridina rubra
TTATCTGATCCCTGATCTCAGTTATTTTTCCTGATCATTTTATATCTGTGGTTGTTGACAGTGCAACATCTAGCACATTGCCTGTTACCAGTGGTGTTCCACAAGGCTCTGTTTATTCACCTACTTTGTTCCTTCTCTCAATCAATGATCTTCTTCAGTCCCCATCCTCCTCTTTTCTTCAAGTCTTTGCCAATGATTCTACCCTTCACTTTTCCTCTGCCTTTTCTTCACAACCTTCATCGGCTACTTGTAATCAGTCTCACATCACTTTTTCTTGTACTCTTTCCAATTTGCAAAGAGTATCTGAATGTGGCATACATAATTTAGTTAAATTTATTGCCTCCAAGACACAGTGTCTGGCTATCTCTTTATCTTCTTCTCCTCCTGATAGCCCTATTGTCCTCAAAACTAACGAATTTTATCTTCTTGATTCTCTTAATATATTAGGAATCCATATAGCATCTAACTTGTCTTGGAGGAATCACATAATTCAAATTTATAAATCTGCATAAAAAAAAAAATTGGGGATTCTATTTCGTTTTCGTCATTACTTTTCCTCTTTATAATTACTTAAAATCTATAAAGGTCTTATCTGTCCCTGTTTAGAATATTGCTCGCACATCTAGGGTGCATCTTCATATATTTATCTCCTTGATAGGGTTGAATATAAGGCAGTCATACTCATTAATGACTCCTCTTTTACTTTTAGTCTGGACTCTCTCACTCTTTGCCGTAAGATATCATCCTTTCCTCTTTTCTGTTGCTACTACTTCCATCGCTATTCCGATGAGTTGGCAAGTTGCATCTCTCCCCCACTGCCGAGGCCACGTAACACTCGCCAAACGACCTTGTCTCATAGGTACTGTGCGGAGATTTGTAGTTCGAGGATTGGTCGGTGCAGCGACTGCTTCTTCCCATCTACCTCCAGAATTTGGAGCTCTCTTCCCCCTTCTGTCTTTCCTAAGTCTTATAATCTATCTTCCTTCTAAAAACGGATCTATTGTCATCTCAGGGCCTAATCTTGGCGTATCTCTAGGTCCTCAGTACTTTGACTATTTTCTCAGCCTGTCCTTTTCCTATAAGTATCAATACCTACTCTCTGCCTTGTCCTTAACCTCTTACTTTTTCTTCATCTTAATGTTTTCTTCGTGCCCGGGCCTTTATTGACAAGAGCAATTTTCTTGCCTTTCCCGGTGTCACACTCATATAAAATATAATGATATTAACCAGTATCTTGTAATGGTATTAGATTTGACATCGGGGACAGATACAAATTCTTGCACTTACGCTGTTCTGTACTCTTCTATCAGAGATCAGATACTGTGAAGCATTATTGTGCACAAAAGAAGTAACGAATATGCGTCATATGCAGAAAAAATCTATTTACTGTTTTTACTCAGCTAGGACACCGTGGGCAGAGCCCGTAGCCTAGCGTTTCTTAAATTTTCTGACCTCAGCACCCCCTGCAGTCAGGTCTAGGCAGTCCAGCACCCCTTAACTCTGGCTAACATCTGGTTAGTGCAAGGATAAAGTAAAGTGAAGTGCAGTACTACTTGATCATATATATTGTTCATTCTCCAAAGCAAAAACATGAAGGATGCAATTACTATTGGCAAAAGCAATAAGAAAAATAAAAAAAATAAAGAACATGGATAAACTCAATCAAGCATACACTCCTCCATGCAATTCTTGTTGTTGCTTGTGTGCGAATTGTTTCTCAAATAGATGCTACGTGATGGCCGGAGCTGCCCTCATATCGCGGAAAAGCTCACCTTGCAGGTGGTTCCGGACAGTTGTTTTGATTAGGAGCATGGTGGGGAATCCCTATTCACACAAGTAGGTAGTTGGAAATGGAATGATCATCTCCAGTACTACTCTGACCAGTCCAGGGTACGCTATCAAATGATCACATCAAAAACTACACATGGATAATGTAGGGAATTTTATCTCACATTCCTTATCCACATGCAGATCAATAAGCTCATCCTTCAGGTTATTAGTATCACTCATATCTGCCAGGAGGGGCTACTGAATCTATTCTGGAAGTGTATGATCCTTGGGAAAGTAATTTGCCAAGATGGTCTCAAGGTGCAAGAGGTGAGCAACAATATTTTCTACAAGCATCGGGCTGATTGACTTATCCCCCAGTTTCTCTTTAAGGTTACGAAAGCTTCCCACACTCTCTCCCTGAATTCTATTCTTCCAGATTGAGAACTTCTGCCTTCTCTTTACAAACAATATTACTAGCAATCTTGCCTTGCACGGACAAATTGAGGTCATTCAAATGGCTGAAAATATCTGTCAGATAGGAGAGAGAATGGATGAACGTTTCGTCCTTGAATTTTTCAGTAAAGCTACTCTGATATTCTTGGAGAAATATTGCAATCTCATAATTGAGCTCTGCAATACCGGTCATGAATTTCTTACAGGAGAGCCACCACTCTTCTGTGTAGAAAAGAACCTGATTCCATCTCTTTACAAAAGTAGCTTGAACTCTCTGTGGATTAAAGGACAACCCCGGATGAAACTCACAACTTGAAGACAGATTGATATAAATTCTTTGAGGTGAGACGGCAATGTCTTTGCTGCCGAAGCATGGCAATGGAGGACACATTGCTTCACAGTGATATCTGGCACCCTCTCCTTTAACAGAGCAGCAAAGCCAGACCAATTCCTTATCATGGCTGGGGCACCATCTGTGCAGACTGACTCTGCCTTCTCCCACTTGATCTGATGATTCTCTATGAACTCGTCCAAAAGTCGGAATATATCTGCTGCTCTCGGCATCGTTTGCAAAGCCTCACAGAAGAGGAATTCATTTTTAATTTCACCATCTTTGATGTACCAGGTATACACAATTAGCTGATTCATGTTGGAAACATCAGTCGATTCATCCAAAGGCAGACTAATGCGGAGGGAACTGTCCTTAATTTCCTGAACAATCTAGTCGAAGATGTCGCAGCTCATATCTGCAACTCTCCCTGCGCATCATTGGACAAAGGCACATCCTTCATCATCTTAGCTGCCTCTGTTCTCAGGACCAATTCTACCATCCGTATGATGCATGGCTTAATCAGGTTATCCAGAGCTGAATGTGAAACCTTCTCCCTGATGCACTGCTATGCCACCTCATAGGAAGCTTGTAGAAGTGGTTTCTGCACTGGCTTGAATTCAAGTCGGTGTAGTGTATCTTTCATGTCCTATCTAGCCCTCATAGCCTACAGAGCCTCGAGAGTCTATTCATGTTCTGCAGCTGGTTGCTTTGCCTGGTGTTCTCAGCCTCTAGCAGGCTTCAAATTAAAGTTGAAAATAATAAAATGGTAGGTCAGGCCATGCATTGTGCCTGGTCTGGTCCTTAACTATCGTCCAGGAGTGCAATGAAGTCATAGGTGACATATTAATCATTCCATTTGCGTTTCTTAGGCATTGCAGAATCACACAAACTTGAAAACAAAGCAAAGAGGCTGGTAGCAAAAAAGCACCAATCAAATTTATAAATCTGATGTTCAAAATTCAATTGAGTGGTGTTTTGACCTTTGGTAAGTTCCCGTAAAAAAAATAAAAAATAACTTTATTAAATGAAGCAGAGATGTTAACAGAGAAACAGACTCATATGAACAACTCAAAGGCACAGAAATTGCACTGTACTGCTGCACTGCTACTATGCAACTACTGCCGGGAGCAGCGTGGTCTCACTTTCTCACGTCAGACATAAGCACACACACTGAACGTGTATCACAAACCTTTGTGGTAGACTTCATACGAAAATGTGGAATGTTTGTAGAAACTTAGTGCTTTTCATCACCATTCTAAAATGCGCTAACACAGTTGAGAAGCAGGTTAAACTTTATGATTTGAAAAAATTTAAATATACAATACATTTGTCAAAAAACAGTATCACTTCAATTCTGGACACACCATGCTAGGAACACTAAAATTTTACCACCACATACGCAGTATTTCTCAGCATCTCCTAAATTTGATTTCAGTTCCCCCTGGGGGTGCTAGCACCCCAGGTTAAGAAATAGTGCCCTAGCCTGAGAATGCAAGTGCCTGTGTGAGGGTTAAAGTCAAGGTTAAGTTTAACAGAGAACAGAAGATTCTTCTTCAAAGATTAACCCAGACATTGTAGGCTTCTAATCCTTAGTTGATGACGGTATGATATATTTTAATACGTTTTGATTGTCACAAATAGTCCCCATCATGGGGGTGGACAGACATATTGGAGATGGGAAGCTAAGATTAGATGGCCTCCCTAATGCCCCACTGTAGGCTCGATCGCGGGTCTGTAGCCTCCCATATCGAGTATTCTAACCACTATGCTACCGCGGTCCCCTTTTCGCAGAATTATAATATGCCTAAATAATACATTATATATATATATATATATAAATATATATATATATATATATATATATATATATATATATATATATATATATATATATATATATATATATATATATATATATATATATGACATATTTCATGTGCACATAAGTGATTAGTCAAACAAAATGTTATGATACATGTAGTGAAATAGAATCATAAATAATTGTGTTCTTCGGTATATGTTTATCTTCTTTACTAAGATCATTTATGTATTATAATTCCTCCCTAAGTTTTTCTTATTTTCAGAATTTTTTTTAGTTGACTTTTTATGCACCACGTTATTAAGCGATATACGTAAGTTTCTTCTGTACTCTTTTTTTCATCTTATTATCTCTGGTTACTGCTCCTCCATCCAATTTTCCAATTTTCTACATGATATCTTCTCAGACATGATATTCCTCCTTAGAAATGTAATATATCCGTACATGCTTACACTTACACATGAAATGTGTTCATGTTTAGGATGTGTGTGCAGCAGTATGTCAAACCATTGAGGAGGACTTCATGTTGACATCTACATAACCTTACATACTTACATGTGTACATGGAATTTGTGTACGTTTGGGATGTGTGTGCAAAATTATATTAAACTAGAGAGAATGTCATCATGCTATGTTATGTTTACACTTTTATGAGAATTATCCAAATAACTCAAGAGTTACTGGAGCGTTAACACTTAGATATGTTCTACTTTTCCCTTACGTAAATTCATTATATACCATACAGTAGAACACTTGCCCGTTAAAGCAATATTATTTTTCCATATGAAATAATAATTTAGATAATTCAAAATATCGTTTTTCTTTTGTTCATATAATCTTAAAGAATATAAATATTCTATAACTTTAGTTTGTAATGAGTCTTTAATTTTTTTCTTTATTTTATTAATTTATGCATTTATTTGTTTTTACTAGATACAGTCTTTATAAATATGAAATATATACATATACAATGTCCACAATCCCTCTTGTAAGGGGTGGCCGAGTCAAAGCAAAAACATTTATGAAAAGCTAATGTACCTCGCTCACTCCTCTAAGTTCTTTGGGGATAAAGGGCTGCTACAAGTTCCCCTCCCCCACACCACCACCCGGCTTGGGTTACCCACAGAGTATCTGGGAAACATATATCAAAGTCCTACACTTTATCTCTCGTGCAGTGTTAACAACTGAGGTTATGACTTCAATTGTACCTATGTGACTGTCCTCATAAACTTCTAGTCTATGTCGATTCCGTGGTGGGTTACATACTACAATTGTTAGAATGCTTTCTGACCCAGTATTTATGCGAGCAAACTGAAATACCTTGAACTTACTTTCTATAGTAAAGTTTATTTCTTCAACCTGAAATCTTTCACTTATGAACAATGTTATCCCTCTAACAGTCCTCTCAGATCTTTCAAGCCTCAATACTCTGAAGTCTTTAGGAAAAACTGTGACACTGTTTATGTCCTCACTTAACTTAGTTTCTGCAACTGCAGCTATATCTGCTTTACTGTTTTGAATCCTATTGTTTAAATCTACTGCCTTACCAGCTACCCCGTCAGCATTTGTGCACAGCAATCTTAATGATACTGCATCCCCAGATCTTCCAGAATTATCTTCTTTTATCTTTCCTTTGGCTGGAAGAACGCTGAAACAAACATTTTTCTTCTCTCATTCTTTTCTTCCCTCATTTAACCTTCTAGCTTCTTGCAACAAGTTTTTTATTCTTTCCATCTCTTCCTGTGTTCTGTTCGGTCCAATGAACACTGTTTTGAATTCTTGAAGTTCTTTTAGTTTTTCTTCATCAGTATATTTCTATATGTGTCCCCTCTCTCAAAGGCTACTCTCATTAGTCTTGCAATCCCTCCCTAGAATATTTACCAATTGAGTGAATGTTTACAATTTTCTCTGGACCACATACTACTCCAAGCTTCCTTATCAGGTCTAAACCTTAGTTTTATATTGCTCAAGTTTCCCCTGCCATGCTGATTCTTGAGATTCACTTATTCCTGAGTTTACCACTGTCTTCTCTTTATCAAGTGCCTATTTGATCAGTGGAATAGCCCTTTCAATCACATTTTCCATTCCTTCTGTTACTATTTCTTTATAGTCAACCGTTTTTATATTCCCAGTGCAACCTCTCTCACTGCCTCTTTTACTGCAAAATTTTGCTTTACTGCATCTGCAAAGGAAATTTTCATGGTATCATGTTCTGTATTCAGCTCCTGAAACTCTTTTTCCAAACTGTTCGATGTTTCCTTTATCTTGACATTCCAAGCTGCAATCTTGTTTCTCCCAGAGAAGAGCAGTGAACTAACATTTAATTAATTCAGGTTTTCACTCAGCTGTCTGTTGTTATCTTCTTGTCTAGAAATTCTGGTTACTAGTTCACTCTTTTCCCCTTCCAGCTTCTATATTCGTTTTTCGGGTTATTTTCTCTCTTCCTCTTGTGCTTTACTAGATTCCTTTAAAGTTCTTATAAGCTCTCTAAGCGTTTCATTCTCTTTCATTTTCTCTCCATATTCAGAATTTTATCTTTTTTTTTTTTATGATTGTGACGCCAGGACGGGCCGAAAAAAAAAAGAATAAATCTGCCCTCATCGAGCCTGTGCACGAAGTAAACTTAAAGTAAAAAGGAACAGAGATGGGAGTATTGTGACTTATCAGATGTGAAGAGATAATAAGACACGTGTAACGAATATCCAAGAATATTCGGTGTTGATCCAGGTTTATTACAAGGAACTGGGGTGTTAGAGACAAAGATGATTTCATTTTGACGTTTTGCATCTCACTGAATACAGAAAAAACAATTATTTAACATCACACAGAATTGCTATATCTTCCTCTGAGTATGTATGTATCTGATTAACTAATTGTGATTACATAATTGTGTTTACGGGAAAGAGCCCAAAGCTCGTATCTTCCCGTCTCCTCATCGGTTCCATTTTATACTTAGTGATACTTATCATACCTGCCCTTAAAACTAGGGATTGAGATAGCATTAACTACCTCCTCGCTTAGCGAATTCCAATTATCAACTACTCTTACACTGAAAAAGTATTTCCTTACATCCTGCAAAGAAGTTTTCTTACGAAGCTTCAAACAATGACCTCTAGTTCTAGAGCCAGCCATAACAAAATATCGATCCCTATCCACTCTATCATAACCTTGAAGGAATTTAAAGACTGTCACCATATCCCCCCTCAATCTTCTAGCTTCGAGTGATGGTAAGTCTAATTCCCTCAGCCTCTCATCATAACTGAGATTGCGTATTTCTGGCACCAGTTTCGTGGCATGTCTTTGAACTTTTTCAAGCTTAGCTATGTGCTTTTTCAAGTGTGGATTCCAAAAGGGGGCTGCACATTTGAGTTTTGGCCTCACATAGGTTACATAAATATTTCTGAACATTTCCTTGTCCATGTGCCTGAAGGCTACCCTTACATTTGATAAGAATGCGTATGCTGCCCTTACTATGCCATTTATATGTATTTCTGGAGACAAATCTGCCAGTATGTTTACTCCTAGATCTCTCTCATTTTCTGTCTCTTGTAGTTGTACTCCAGCCACCGAGTAGTCAAGCTTGGGCCTTCTTGGGTATGTATGTATGTATGTATGTATGTATGTATGTATGTATGTATGTATGTATGTATGTATGTATGTATGTATGTATGTATGTATGTATGTATATATGTGTGTGTATGTTTGTACAGTGAGGAGATTTGTAGCTCGTGGATTGATCGGTTCAGCGACTGCATTTTCTCATCCACATCAAGACTATGGAACTCCCTTCCTCCATTTGTCTTTCCTAATTATTATAACCTATCTTCCTTCTAAAAGAGGATCTATCGTCATCTCAGAGTCTAATCCTGCCATATTACTAACAAACAAACAAACAAACATTTATTTCCATTTTGTACAGTGGTTATTCTAAATGTAAAAGTAACTTATAAGTAGACATGTAATTAAACTAATAAATAAGAGGGTAATACATATAGTTAAATTAAATGTAGCTTTCATAGAAAATAATAATGCTGTAATAAAAATGTAAACAATAATGTTAATAATAAAGTGGCAATAATAACACTAGATACAGTATCGTTATTATCGGCATCCGTTCCATATTTGTTTTCCTTACAATGAGAATAATTAGTTCTTAACGAGCGGCAACTATATGTCCAAAAGAAAACTATATAGTTTGCCTTTGAAAGGAGTTTACTAGGTCTTCTTTACTTTGATTTTTCGTTTAGCCTATATTTCTGATAAGTGTATCATTCTCTTATTTCCGCTTTGTCCTTAAACTGCTCTTTTTTTCTTTGCCTCAGTGTTTTCTTAGTGCCTCGGCCTCGTGATGGCAAGTTTCTTGCCCCGGTGTCACACTTATTAAAAAATGCAAGTATGTATTCGTGCATATATGTCTGTATGTATGTATACATCTGATTATGTGTGTATGTATTTATATATGTAGTTCTTATAGTTATTCCCTCCCATTTCATGTGGGTGTCATCTTTTGAAATATGTTTTGTGTTCAATCCACCATGAATTCAATGTTGTCATAGAAGCGCAAATAGCTAAAGCATAAATATGATATATAGATATATTCCAGATGATATTTGATAATATCTTTGAAAAGAAAATATTTAAATTCGTTTATTGTGAATTCTTTGGCTAGGCCATCCCCCTTACAAGAGTGAATAGGGTCATGTATATAGACAGATAGAAATTCTGCTGTAGCTATGGAAGTGGACATTGCGTTTTTCAAATCTCTCTCTCTCTCTCTCTCTCTCTCTCTCTCTCTCTCTCTCTCTCTCTCTCTCTCTCTCTCTCTCTCTCTCTCTCTCTCTATATATATATATATATATATCTATATATATATATATATATATATATATATATATATATATATATCTATCTATCTATCTATCTATATATCTATCTATCTATCTGTCTACCAATCTATCTATCTGTCTACCATCTATCACTGGAAATATTCGTAATCTTCTTGATATTTCATATGATTTTATTTTGTTCATTACTAGATAAGATATATATAGATATATATATATATATATATATATATATATATATATATATATATATATATATATATATATATATATATATATATATATATATAGATTTATACTTTGTACTCAGATCTATTGCTTTTCAATCATCTGTAATGTCTTGTCTGCTGTTTTGAAATTCCATCCAACATTTTTTAGAACATTTGATTTCATATACACAGTGACGTCAAATTACTGGGTAAGTTAACAGTGTGTATTCTTAATGAAACCTTGAGGCTGCTGTACCTCATTGGTAAAGAATCCAAGGTGGAAAGAGACTGACGCAGGTTCGAGCCCACTTTACGGCTTTAGAAAGGGCAACTCATCTTAATCCTCCAGCTCTGAACTCATCTGCCTCCACCTTTTTATGATTGGTAATAATTATTACACTTGAAACGTTGAATTATTCTTGATGTTAATTTGTTCATAATATTCAACTTATAGATAAAGGTATTTAGAATAATGAAATTTGCACCAATATTAATTATAAGGTTACAATTATCGTTTTTCTTGGTAATAGAAAGTCCCTCTGCCATATCTTTAGATGCCTTTCGTAACTTCATCATATAACCATTCCAGCAGCTGTATGATAACTTGAATGAACTGGTTATCATTTGATATAAATATCCTAAAAACTACATTAATAGCATTGATGGTTCGACTTATGACCAAATCGTCTCGCGATGGGTTGGTTAGAGCCGATCGTGTTCATAAGTCGATTACTATTTCCACCTCCTGTATACGTTAAATCACGCGCCTATACTACTGTTCTGTAATTAATCTTTGCCTATTGCAATTTAAGCAGGCTGACAATTACGTCATATAAAGGAAATTGGGTGGCCTTTCTTAACCTGCAGCCTATTCCTGCTTTAAGAGCTAGTTTTAACAATTGAGCACACTAATAATGTTTTAGTTGAGACAGAATACTTGGAATATAAATACAGTTTTTGCTGCTTTTTTGTTTGCTTGCGTATAGTACTGCTTTCAGGGTGTAAACATGTCATTAGGCGAGTAACTGGTTTTGATTCTATTACTTAGGAAGTACTAGACTCTCGATCGAACCCACAGCGGGGCGTTTAGAAGGGCATTCAACCGTAATTCCCCAGCTCCAATTTTTCTGTTTCTATCCCGATAATGGGGATTAATCATGACACGAAAAACGTTGAAAGAACTTTTATTTTTTAGAAAAAAAAATTCCTCTTGCTTAAATAGAGCATGGACACTCAGCTTCTAAATGTAGCGTCATTTGAAGTGTTCTAACTGTTCCTAATGAAAACTGAAGAAGATAATGACTCGCAACAGGAATTTGAAACTCTTCAGTTGTGCTCATTACCAAGATTAAAAGATCCGATTGCTTTAATGGCGCAGTTGATGCTTGTAGAGGATAATCATTCGCAGTCAGAATTTAGGAAGTCGTGAAATTCGAAGCTACTTGTTGATACTAAATGTTTGTTTAGTGTTCGAGCATCATCCAATAAGTGATAATTGTATAAATACCCTAGATTATTTGCTACTGTTATTGATGTTAGTGCTACTACTCCTACTACTACTAGTAAGAAAATTATTATTATTATTATTATTATTATTATTATTATTATTATTATTATTATTATTATTATTATTATTATTATTATTATTATTATTATTATTATTATTATTGTTATTGTTATTGTTATTATTATTATTATTATTATTATTATTATTATTATTATTATTATTATTATTATTATTATTATTATTATTATTATTATTATTATTATTATTATTATTATGATTATTATTATTATTATTATTGTTTTTATTATTATTATTATTATTATTATTATTATTATTATTATTATTATAATTATTATTATTATTATAATTATTATTATTATTATTATTATTATTATTATTATTATTATTATTATTATTATTATTATTATTATTATTATAATTATTATTATTATTATTATTATTATTATTATTATTATTATTATTATTATTATTATTATTATTATTATTATTATTATTGTAGTTTGAGGTATAAGAGGGCCGGTGTCCTTTCAAGTGGCTGTACTTCATATGGTGTTACTTCCTCTTGAATAACTTTTGAAATGTTCCCATATATATTTCTACAAACATTTTCCACCTTTTTCTCGGCATATTTTGTTTGACTCTCTCTCTCTCTCTCTCTCTCTCTCTCTCTCTCTCTCTCTCTCTCTCTCTCTCTCTCTCTCTCTCTCTCTCTCTCTCTCTCCTCTCTCTCTCTCTCTCTCTCTCTCTCTATCTATCTATCTATCTATCTATCTATCTATCTATCTATATATATATATATATATATATATATATATATATATATATATATATATATATATATATATATATATATATATATATATAATATATATATATATATATATATATATATATATATATATATATATATATATATATATATATATATATATATATATATATATATATACGCACAAACACACACACACGCCACACACACACACACACACACACACACACACACACACACACACACACACACACACACACACACGCGTTCAAAAAGGGAAGGAGGGATACGGCTCTGAACTATAGACCAGTTTCCTTGACCAGCATAGTTTGCAAACTTATGGAGAAACTACTAAGGAAACATATCTCTCTTCACTTGGAATCCTTCAACTTTTTGTCAGTGAGGCAACATGGCTTCAGAGAAGGAAGATCAACAGTAACAAACTTATTAGAATTTTATGATGAGGTAAGCCAAATCTTACATGAAAGAGAGGGCTGGGCAGATTGCATATTCCTAGACTTCCAGAAAGCGTTTGACACTGTTCCACATGGGAGACTTATTAGGAAGCTGCAATCAATGGCTAGAATAGGTGGAAATGTCTTGGAATGGATAAAAACTTACTTAGAAGGAAGGGAACAGAGGGTTAGAGTAAGACACTCAGTGTCTGAATGGAGAAGAGTTAGTAGTGGAGTTCCACAGGGTTCAGTTTTAGGGCCACTTTTGTTCCTTGTATATGTAAATGACCTACCAGAGTCTGTAAATTCATTCATGAATATGTTTGCAGATGATGCAAAGATTGTGAAGAAAGTAAAAAACGAGAACAATGGTAGAGAACTTCAGGAGGATCTAAATAATCTGCATGAGTGGTCAGAAAAGTGGCTAATGAAATTCAATACCTCAAAATGTAAGGTAATGAGAATGGGTACAAGTGCAAGAAGGCCCAAGCTTGACTACTCGGTGGCTGGAGTACAACTTCAAGAGACAGAAAATGAGAGAGATCTAGGAGTAAACATACTGGCAGATTTGTCTCCAGAAATACATATAAATTGCGTAGTAAGGGCAGCATATGCATTCTTATCAAATGTAAGGGTAGCCTTCAGGCACATGGACAAGGAAATGTTCAGAAATATTTATGTAACCTATGTGAGGCCAAAACTCGAATATGCAGCCCCCTTTTGGAATCCGCACTTGAAAAAGCACATAGCTAAGCTTGAAAAAGTTCAAAGACATGCCACGAAACTGGTGCCAGAAATACGCAATCTCGGTTATGATGAGAGGCTGAGGGAATTAGACTTGCCATCACTCGAAGCTAGAAGAGTAAGGGGGGATATGGTGACAGTCTTTAAATTCCTTCATGGTTATGATAGAGTGGATAGGGATCGATATTTCGATATGGCTGGCTCTAGAACTAGAGGTCATAGTTTGAAGCTTCGGAAGAAAACTTGTTTGCAGGATGTAAGGAAATACTTTTTCAGTGTAAGAGTAGTTGATAATTGGAATTCGCTAAGCGAGGAGGTAGTTAATGCTACCTCAATCCATAGTTTTAAGGACAGGTATGATAAGTATCACTAAGTCTAAAAATGGAACCGATCAGGAGACGGGAAGATACGAGCTTTGGGCTCTTTCCCGTAAACACAATTAGGTAATCAATTAGGTAATCACACGGAATTGCTCCTCTTAAATTTTAAACTGTTTCGAGTGACTAAAGTGCTTAGTGGAAAACTTTACCATAATTTCCATAAATCTGAAATCCTGCAGAGTATTGTGAGTACAAAAACTAATATTTGTTGTAAGACGAGACTGTTCATATTAAAGGAAAAAAATTGAGAACTTTTTCGTGAGGAAGAGAGAGAAGCTGCCGTCCAGTTTCTGCCTTGAGGGAAATCTAGAAGAGTTGCCAGACGTGGAGCCTCACACCACATTACCTAATTTTTTGTGTAAACTGGGGAAAGCTCTTAAGCCGTTTTACCTGATCCTGTGGTTCTATATATTGTTAAAAACAGTATCCTTCCCATTTATATTAACTAGTTAGTTAGTTTGATACACGAAAAAATTGAATAATAAAAGAAAAAAAAATTACCAAATACCCACCTGTCAACAGTACTGAGTTAAGTTGCCAAGTAGTACAGCAGTCCTATTTTCTTCATTTTTTTTTTTTTGCTTTTCTTTTAGCTTTCTCGTTTGCTATTTTGTTATTTTGTATATATATTGAGTTAAATGTAAAGTCTAAATCCCGTGATAACATATCTTGGTTAGCAAGTCAGTTTATCAGTTAGGAAGAATATATAAAAGAAACAGGTGGGTGCCACCTCGAACACAAATTCGAATTTTCCTTCAGGTTTGACTTTTGTTTTTCTTTTTCTTTTTATACTTTAATTACCATGGTCAAGTTTTTAAGTTAAGATGTGTGTTACCAGAAAGGAGACAAACTGAGTCACTAAATAGCACTTATATGGAGATATAAAAATTCTGTGTGAAGGTAAATTAGAAGTTTTTCTCTTTTTTTTTTTTTTTTTTTTTTTCCTCTTTCTCGTCTTCTTTCTATATTCTGCGAGAGGGAGAACATAAAAATGAAGCCATCTCTGTCCCAAACCTCTCCCACCCATGGGTCGGGAGAAGGGGTAGTCATCAGAGGACTTAAACAGAGAATCAAGAAGTTAGAGGAAATGGTTACAAGCCTTGATGATAAAATTCGGAATATGGATGGAGAAATGAAAGAGAATGAAACACTCAGAGAACAAATAAGATCTTTGGAGGAAGCAAATAAAGCACAAGGGCAGGAGAGAAAGGAACTAGAAAAAAGAATAAAGAAGCTGGAAGGGGAAAAGAGTCAACTAGAATCTAGAATTTCTAAACAAGAAGATAAAAACAAACAGCTAAATGACAACCTAAAGGAATTAGATGTTAGTTCACTGCTATCTTCTGAGAGAGACGAGATTGCTGCTTGGAATGTTCAGATTAAGGAAAACATTGAACAGTTCAGAAAAGAGTTCCAGGAGCTGAATATGGAAAATGATGCCATGAAAACGTCCTTTGCTGATGCACTAAAGGGGAATGTGGCAGTAAAAGAGGCTGTAAAGGTGGTGGCACTGGAAAACATACAAACAGTTGACTATAAAGAGACAGTAATCGAAAAAATGAAAGACGTTGTGATGGAAAGGGCAAACCCACTCATCAGACAGGCACTTGATAAGGAGAAGACAGTGGTAATCTCAGGCATAAGTGAATCCCAGGAGCCAACATGGCAGGGGAGACTTGAAGAAAATAAAGCTAACGTTGTAGACCTGATAAGAAAGCTTGGAGTAGTATGTGGTCCTGAGGATATTGTAAACATACACCAACTAGGTAAATATTCGAGGGAAGGAAAGCCGAGACCAACAAAAGTAACCTTTGAGAGAGGGGAGACATGTAGGGAAATATTGTTGAGAAAAAAAAGTCTAAAAGACCTTCAAGAATGCAAAGAAGTGTTCATTAGACGATACAGAACACAGGAAGAGATGGGAAAGATCAAAAACTTGTTGCAAGAGGCAAGAAGGTTAAATGATGAAAGAAATGAAGAAGAGAAGAAAAATTTTCGTTACGGAATACTTCCAGACAAAGGGGAGATAAAGAAGATAATGACAGAAGATCAGGGGATGGGGCCTCATTAAGATTGTTATACACAAATGCTGATGGATTAGCTGGTAAGGCAGTAGAATTAAAAGATAGGATTCACAACAGTAAGGCAGATATAGTAGCAATTACAGAGACTAAGTTGAGTGAGGACATAAACAGTGTCACAGTTTTTCCTAAGGGCTTCAGAATACTAAGGGTCGAAAGATCTGAGAGGACTGGTGGAGGGATAGCACTGCTCATAAGTGAGAGGATTCAAGTTGAAGAAATAAACTTGGCTATAGAAAGTGAGTTCAGGGAATTTCTTGTTGCTCGCATAAATACTGGGTCAGAGAGCATTATAATAACTGTTGTATACAACCCACCAAGGAACCAAAATAGGCTTGAAATTTATGAGGAAAGTCATATAGGTACGATTGAAGTCATAAACTCAGTTGTTAACATGGCGCGGGAGAAAAAATGTAGGATTTTGATTATGGGAGACTTTAATCATAAAGAGATAGATTGGATAAATCTTGACCCACACAGTGGTGAGGACTCATTTGGGGCAAGATTCCTAGATTGCGTACAAGGGAATTTCCTACACCAACATGTAATGGAACCAACAAGAGCCAGGGGTGGGGATGAGCCATCACTACTTGATCTGGTGTTCACAGATAATGTGTTGGATATTGAAAATATTGAGTATGAACCACCAATTGGAAAGAGTGACCACTGTGTGTTGTTGATGGAGTATATCATTGAAGACATTCTTCCTGAGAGTAGAGGCACTGAGGACATGAGGAGGAACTATCAGAAAGGAGATTACATCAAAATGAATGAGCTTTTTGCAGTTATTGACTGGAGAACCTTATTTTACAACAAATCTGTACAAGAAATGTATGACATCTTTTGTGAGAAATATGGGAAGATAGTAGATTGCTGCATACCTGTCACCAAAGTAGGTGTAATTCATGCCAGAGAGAAATGGTTCGATAATGGGTGTAAAAGAGCTAAGGAGTGGAGAGACAAATGCTGGAAAAGGTATAGGAGGAGAAAAAACATAAATGCCTGGCAAACCTACAAAAGAGCAAGAAATGACTACCTAAGTAAAAGGAGAGAGGCAGAGAAAGATTATGAGAGGGACATCACCAGGAAGGCTAAAGAAAATCCCAAGCTTTTCCACAGCTTTATCAGAGGAAAACTGAAGGTAAAAGAACAGGTTTTAAGGCTAAAGAGAGCGGATGGAAGCATCACTGAGACGGACGAAGAGATCTGCAAAGAATTGAACAAGGAGTTTCAGTCAGTATTTACAGTAGAAAATACCCCACCCCCTCAGATTGCAGTGATAGAAGCTCAAGGGCCGGTATTAGAGAACATCAACCTTACAGCCACAGAGGTATGCAAAGCGCTGATGGATTTAGATGTTCATAAAGCTACAGGTCCTGATGACATATCCCCTCATGTGCTTAAAAAATGCGCAAACACAATATCAGTGGCACTAAGTATCATATTTAAGGAGTCATTGGAGTCGGGGGAGATTCCAAGATGCTGGAAACAAGCAAATGTGATACCTATCTTCAAAAAGGGAAGGAGGGATACGGCTCTGAACTATAGACCAGTTTCCTTGACCAGCATAGTTTGCAAACTTATGGAGAAACTACTAAGGAAACATATCTCTCTTCACTTGGAATCCTTCAACTTTTTGTCAGTGAGGCAACATGGCTTCAGAGAAGGAAGATCAACAGTAACAAACTTATTAGAATTTTATGATGAGGTAAGCCAAATCTTACAGGAAAGAGAGGGCTGGGCAGATTGCATATTCCTAGACTTCCAGAAAGCGTTTGACACTGTTCCACATGGGAGACTTATTAGGAAGCTGCAATCAATGGCTAGAATAGGTGGAAATGTCTTGGAATGGATAAAAACTTACTTAGAAGGAAGGGAACAGAGGGTTAGAGTAAGACACTCAGTGTCTGAATGGAGAAGAGTTAGTAGTGGAGTTCCACAGGGTTCAGTTTTAGGGCCACTTTTGTTCCTTGTATATGTAAATGACCTACCAGAGTCTGTAAATTCATTCATGAATATGTTTGCAGATGATGAAAAGATTGTGAAGAAAGTAAAAAACGAGAACAATGGTAGAGAACTTCAGGAGGATCTAAATAATCTGCATGAGTGGTCAGAAAAGTGGCTAATGAAATTCAATACCTCAAAATGTAAGGTAATGAGAATGGGTACAAGTGCAAGAAGGCCCAAGCTTGACTACTCGGTGGCTGGAGTACAACTTCAAGAGACAGAAAATGAGAGAGATCTAGGAGTAAACATACTGGCAGATTTGTCTCCAGAAATTCATATAAATGGCGTAGTAAGGGCAGCATATGCATTCTTATCAAATGTAAGGGTAGCCTTCAGGCACATGGACAAGGAAATGTTCAGAAATATTTATGTAACCTATGTGAGGCCAAAACTCGAATATGCAGCCCCCTTTTGGAATCCGCACTTGAAAAAGCACATAGCTAAGCTTGAAAAAGTTCAAAGACATGCCACGAAACTGGTGCCAGAAATACGTAATCTCGGTTATGATGAGAGGCTGAGGGAATTAGACTTGCCATCACTCGAAGCTAGAAGAGTAAGGGGGGATATGGTGACAGTCTTTAAATTCCTTCATGGTTATGATAGAGTGGATAGGGATCGATATTTCGATATGGCTGGCTCTAGAACTAGAGGTCATAGTTTGAAGCTTCGGAAGAAAACTTGTTTGCAGGATGTAAGGAAATACTTTTTCAGTGTAAGAGTAGTTGATAATTGGAATTCGCTAAGCGAGGAGGTAGTTAATGCTACCTCAATCCATAGTTTTAAGGACAGGTATGATAAGTATCACTAAGTCTAAAAATGGAACCGATGAGGAGACGGGAAGATACGAGCTTTGGGCTCTTTCCCGTAAACACAATTAGGTAATCACAATTAGGTAATCACACACACACACATGTGCTTTAAAAATGCGCAAACACAATATCAGTGGCACTAAGTATCATATTTAAGGAGTCACTGGAGTCGGGGGAGATTCCAAGATGCTGGAAACAAGCAAATGTGATACCTATCTTCAAAAAGGGAAGGAGGGATACGGCTCTGAACTATAGACCAGTTTCCTTGACCAGCATAGTTTGCAAACTTATGGAGAAACTACTAAGGAAACATATCTCTCTTCACTTGGAATCCTTCAACTTTTTGTCAGTGAGGCAACATGGCTTCAGAGAAGGTAGATCAACAGTAACAAACTTATTAGAATTTTATGATGAGGTAAGCCAAATCTTACAGGAAAGAGAGGGCTGGGCAGATTGCATATTCCTTGACTTCCAGAAAGCGTTTGACACTGTTCCACATGGGAGAGACTTATTAGGAAGCTGCAATCAATGGCTAGAATAGGTGGAAATGTTTTGGAATGGATAAAAACTTACTTAGAAGGAAGGGAACAGAGGGTTAGAGTAAGACACTCAGTGTCTGAATGGAGAAGAGTTAGTAGTGGAGTTCCACAGGGTTCAGTTTTAGGGACACTTTTGTTCCTTGTATATGTAAATGACCTACCAGAGTCTGTAAATTCATTCATGAATATGTTTGCAGATGATGCAAAGATTGTGAAGAAAGTAAAAAACGAGAACAATGGTAGAGAACTTCAGGAGGATCTAAATAATCTGCATGAGTGGTCAGAAAAGTGGCTAATGAAAATCAATACTTCAAAATGTAAGGTAATGAGAATGGGTACAAGTGCAAGAAGGCCCAAGCTTGACTACTCGGTGGCTGGAGTACGACTTCAAGAGACAGAAAATGAGAGAGATCTAGGAGTAAACATACTGGCAGATTTGTCTCCAGAAATACATATAAATGGCATAGTAAGGGCAGCATATGCATTCTTATCAAATGTAAGGGTAGCCTTCAGGCACATGGACAAGGATATGTTCAGAAATATTTATGTAACCTATGTGAGGCCAAAACTCGAATATGCAGCCCCCTTTTGGAATCCGCACTTGAAAAAGCACATAGCTAAGCTTGAAAAAGTTCAAAGACATGCCACGAAACTGGTGCCAGAAATACGCAATCTCGGTTATGATGAGAGGCTGAGGGAATTAGACTTACCATCACTCGAAGCTAGAGGAGTGAGGGGGGATATGGTGACAGTCTTTAAATTCCTTCATGGTTATGATAGAGTGGATAGGGATCGATATTTTGATATGGCTGGCTCTAGAACTAGAGGTCATAGTTTGAAGCTTCGTAAGAAAACTTCTTCGCAGGATGTAAGAAAATACTTTTTCAGTGTAAGAGTAGTTGATAATTGGAATTGGCTAAGCGAGGAGGTAGTTAATGCTATCTCAATTCATAGTTTTAAGGACAGGTATGATAAGTATCACTAAGTATAAAATGGAACCGATGAGGAGACGGGAAGATACGAGCTTTGGGCTCTTTCCCGTAAACACAATTAGGTAATCACAATTAGGTAATCACACACACACACATGTGCTTTAAAAATGCGCAAACACAATATCAGTGGCACTAAGTATCATATTTAAGGAGTCACTGGAGTCGGGGGAGATTCCAAGATGCTGGAAACAAGCAAATGTGATACCTATCTTCAAAAAGGGAAGGAGGGATACGGCTCTGAACTATAGACCAGTTTCCTTGACCAGCATAGTTTGCAAACTTATGGAGAAACTACTAAGGAAACATATCTCTCTTCACTTGGAATCCTTCAACTTTTTGTCAGTGAGGCAACATGGCTTCAGAGAAGGTAGATCAACAGTAACAAACTTATTAGAATTTTATGATGAGGTAAGCCAAATCTTACAGGAAAGAGAGGGCTGGGCAGATTGCATATTCCTTGACTTGCAGAAAGCGTTTGACACTGTTCCACATGGGAGAGACTTATTAGGAAGCTGCAATCAATGGCTAGAATAGGTGGAAATGTTTTGGAATGGATAAAAACTTACTTAGAAGGAAGGGAACAGAGGGTTAGAGTAAGACACTCAGTGTCTGAATGGAGAAGAGTTAGTAGTGGAGTTCCACAGGGTTCAGTTTTAGGGACACTTTTGTTCCTTGTATATGTAAATGACCTACCAGAGTCTGTAAATTCATTCATGAATATGTTTGCAGATGATGCAAAGATTGTGAAGAAAGTAAAAAACGAGAACAATGGTAGAGAACTTCAGGAGGATCTAAATAATCTGCATGAGTGGTCAGAAAAGTGGCTAATGAAATTCAATACTTCAAAATGTAAGGTAATGAGAATGGGTACAAGTGCAAGAAGGCCCAAGCTTGACTACTCGGTGGCTGGAGTACGACTTCAAGAGACAGAAAATGAGAGAGATCTAGGAGTAAACATACTGGCAGATTTGTCTCCAGAAATACATATAAATGGCATAGTAAGGGCAGCATATGCATTCTTATCAAATGTAAGGGTAGCCTTCAGGCACATGGACAAGGATATGTTCAGAAATATTTATGTAACCTATGTGAGGCCAAAACTCGAATATGCAGCCCCCTTTTGGAATCCGCACTTGAAAAAGCACATAGCTAAGCTTGAAAAAGTTCAAAGACATGCCACGAAACTGGTGCCAGAAATACGCAATCTCGGTTATGATGAGAGGCTGAGGGAATTAGACTTACCATCACTCGAAGCTAGAGGAGTGAGGGGGGATATGGTGACAGTCTTTAAATTCCTTCATGGTTATGATAGAGTGGATAGGGATCGATATTTTGATATGGCTGGCTCTAGAACTAGAGGTCATAGTTTGAAGCTTCGTAAGAAAACTTCTTCGCAGGATGTAAGAAAATACTTTTTCAGTGTAAGAGTAGTTGATAATTGGAATTGGCTAAGCGAGGAGGTAGTTAATGCTATCTCAATTCATAGTTTTAAGGACAGGTATGATAAGTATCACTAAGTATAAAATGGAACCGATGAGGAGACGGGAAGATACGAGCTTTGGGCTCTTTCCCGTAAACACAATTAGGTAATCACAATTAGGTAATCACACACACACACATGTGCTTTAAAAATGCGCAAACACAATATCAGTGGCACTAAGTATCATATTTAAGGAGTCACTGGAGTCGGGGGAGATTCCAAGATGCTGGAAACAAGCAAATGTGATACCTATCTTCAAAAAGGGAAGGAGGGATACGGCTCTGAACTATAGACCAGTTTCCTTGACCAGCATAGTTTGCAAACTTATGGAGAAACTACTAAGGAAACATATCTCTCTTCACTTGGAATCCTTCAACTTTTTGTCAGTGAGGCAACATGGCTTCAGAGAAGGTAGATCAACAGTAACAAACTTATTAGAATTTTATGATGAGGTAAGCCAAATCTTACAGGAAAGAGAGGGCTGGGCAGATTGCATATTCCTTGACTTGCAGAAAGCGTTTGACACTGTTCCACATGGGAGAGACTTATTAGGAAGCTGCAATCAATGGCTAGAATAGGTGGAAATGTTTTGGAATGGATAAAAACTTACTTAGAAGGAAGGGAACAGAGGGTTAGAGTAAGACACTCAGTGTCTGAATGGAGAAGAGTTAGTAGTGGAGTTCCACAGGGTTCAGTTTTAGGGACACTTTTGTTCCTTGTATATGTAAATGACCTACCAGAGTCTGTAAATTCATTCATGAATATGTTTGCAGATGATGCAAAGATTGTGAAGAAAGTAAAAAACGAGAACAATGGTAGAGAACTTCAGGAGGATCTAAATAATCTGCATGAGTGGTCAGAAAAGTGGCTAATGAAATTCAATACTTCAAAATGTAAGGTAATGAGAATGGGTACAAGTGCAAGAAGGCCCAAGCTTGACTACTCGGTGGCTGGAGTACGACTTCAAGAGACAGAAAATGAGAGAGATCTAGGAGTAAACATACTGGCAGATTTGTCTCCAGAAATACATATAAATGGCATAGTAAGGGCAGCATATGCATTCTTATCAAATGTAAGGGTAGCCTTCAGGCACATGGACAAGGATATGTTCAGAAATATTTATGTAACCTATGTGAGGCCAAAACTCGAATATGCAGCCCCCTTTTGGAATCCGCACTTGAAAAAGCACATAGCTAAGCTTGAAAAAGTTCAAAGACATGCCACGAAACTGGTGCCAGAAATACGCAATCTCGGTTATGATGAGAGGCTGAGGGAATTAGACTTACCATCACTCGAAGCTAGAGGAGTGAGGGGGGATATGGTGACAGTCTTTAAATTCCTTCATGGTTATGATAGAGTGGATAGGGATCGATATTTTGATATGGCTGGCTCTAGAACTAGAGGTCATAGTTTGAAGCTTCGTAAGAAAACTTCTTCGCAGGATGTAAGAAAATACTTTTTCAGTGTAAGAGTAGTTGATAATTGGAATTGGCTAAGCGAGGAGGTAGTTAATGCTATCTCAATTCATAGTTTTAAGGACAGGTATGATAAGTATCACTAAGTATAAAATGGAACCGATGAGGAGACGGGAAGATACGAGCTTTGGGCTCTTTCCCGTAAACACAATTAGGTAATCACAATTAGGTAATCACACACACACACATGTGCTTTAAAAATGCGCAAACACAATATCAGTGGCACTAAGTATCATATTTAAGGAGTCACTGGAGTCGGGGGAGATTCCAAGATGCTGGAAACAAGCAAATGTGATACCTATCTTCAAAAAGGGAAGGAGGGATACGGCTCTGAACTATAGACCAGTTTCCTTGACCAGCATAGTTTGCAAACTTATGGAGAAACTACTAAGGAAACATATCTCTCTTCACTTGGAATCCTTCAACTTTTTGTCAGTGAGGCAACATGGCTTCAGAGAAGGTAGATCAACAGTAACAAACTTATTAGAATTTTATGATGAGGTAAGCCAAATCTTACAGGAAAGAGAGGGCTGGGCAGATTGCATATTCCTTGACTTGCAGAAAGCGTTTGACACTGTTCCACATGGGAGAGACTTATTAGGAAGCTGCAATCAATGGCTAGAATAGGTGGAAATGTTTTGGAATGGATAAAAACTTACTTAGAAGGAAGGGAACAGAGGGTTAGAGTAAGACACTCAGTGTCTGAATGGAGAAGAGTTAGTAGTGGAGTTCCACAGGGTTCAGTTTTAGGGACACTTTTGTTCCTTGTATATGTAAATGACCTACCAGAGTCTGTAAATTCATTCATGAATATGTTTGCAGATGATGCAAAGATTGTGAAGAAAGTAAAAAACGAGAACAATGGTAGAGAACTTCAGGAGGATCTAAATAATCTGCATGAGTGGTCAGAAAAGTGGCTAATGAAATTCAATACTTCAAAATGTAAGGTAATGAGAATGGGTACAAGTGCAAGAAGGCCCAAGCTTGACTACTCGGTGGCTGGAGTACGACTTCAAGAGACAGAAAATGAGAGAGATCTAGGAGTAAACATACTGGCAGATTTGTCTCCAGAAATACATATAAATGGCATAGTAAGGGCAGCATATGCATTCTTATCAAATGTAAGGGTAGCCTTCAGGCACATGGACAAGGATATGTTCAGAAATATTTATGTAACCTATGTGAGGCCAAAACTCGAATATGCAGCCCCCTTTTGGAATCCGCACTTGAAAAAGCACATAGCTAAGCTTGAAAAAGTTCAAAGACATGCCACGAAACTGGTGCCAGAAATACGCAATCTCGGTTATGATGAGAGGCTGAGGGAATTAGACTTACCATCACTCGAAGCTAGAGGAGTGAGGGGGGATATGGTGACAGTCTTTAAATTCCTTCATGGTTATGATAGAGTGGATAGGGATCGATATTTTGATATGGCTGGCTCTAGAACTAGAGGTCATAGTTTGAAGCTTCGTAAGAAAACTTCTTCGCAGGATGTAAGAAAATACTTTTTCAGTGTAAGAGTAGTTGATAATTGGAATTGGCTAAGCGAGGAGGTAGTTAATGCTATCTCAATTCATAGTTTTAAGGACAGGTATGATAAGTATCACTAAGTATAAAATGGAACCGATGAGGAGACGGGAAGATACGAGCTTTGGGCTCTTTCCCGTAAACACAATTAGGTAATCACAATTAGGTAATCACACACACACATATATATATATATATATATATATATATATATATATATATATATATATATATATATATATATATATATATATATATATATATATATATATATATACATGTGTGTGTGTGTGATTACCTAATTGTGATTACCTAATTGTGTTTACGGGAAAGAGCCCAAAGCTCGTATCTTCCCGTCTCCTCATCGGTTCCATTTTATACTTAGTGATACTTATCATACCTGTCCTTAAAACTATGGATTGAGATAGCATTAACTACCTCCTCGCTTAGCCAATTCCAATTATCAACTACTCTTACACTGAAAAAGTATTTTCTTACATCCTGCGAAGAAGTTTTCTTACGAAGCTTCAAACTATGACCTCTAGTTCTAGAGCCAGCCATATCAAAATATCGATCCCTATCCACTCTATCATAACCATGAAGGAATTTAAAGACTGTCACCATATCCCCCCCTCACTCTTCTAGCTTCGAGTGATGGTAAGTCTAATTCCCTCAGCCTCTCATTATAACCGAGATTGCGTATTTCTGGCACCAGTTTCGTGGCATGTCTTTGAACTTTTTCAAGCTTAGCTATGTGCTTTTTCAAGTGCGGATTCCAAAAGGGGGCTGCATATTCGAGTTTTGGCCTCACATAGGTTACATAAATATTTCTGAGCATATCCTTGTCCATGTGCCTGAAGGCTACCCTTACATTTGATAAGAATGCATATGCTGCCCTTACTATGCCATTTATATGTATTTCTGGAGACAAATCTGCCAGTATGTTTACTCCTAGATCTCTCTCATTTTCTGTCTCTTGAAGTCGTACTCCAGCCACCGAGTAGTCAAGCTTGGGCCTTCTTGCACTTGTACCCATTCTCATTACCTTACATTTTGAAGTATTGAATTTCATTAGCCACTTTTCTGACCACTCATGCAGATTATTTAGATCCTCCTGAAGTTCTCTACCATTGTTCTCGTTTTTTACTTTCTTCACAATCTTTGCATCATCTGCAGACATATTCATGAATGAATTTACAGACTCTGGTAGGTCATATACATATACAAGGAACAAAAGTGGCCCTAAAACTGAACCCTGTGGAACTCCACTACTAACTCTTCTCCATTCAGACACTGAGTGTCTTACTCTAACCCTCTGTTCCCTTCCTTCTAAGTAAGTTTTTATCCATTCCAAAACATTACCACCTATTCTAACCATTGATTGCAGCTTCCTAATAAGTCTCCCATGTGGAACAGTGTCAAACGCTTTCTGGAAGTCTAGGAATATGCAATCTGCCCAGCCCTCTCTTTCCTGTAAGATTTGGCTTACCTCATCATAAAATTCTAATAAGTTTGTTACTGTTGATCTACCTTCTCTGAAGCCATGTTGCCTCACTGACAAAAATTTGAAGGATTCCAAGTGAAGAGAGATATGTTTCCTTAGTAGTTTCTCCATAAGTTTGCAAACTATGCTGGTCAAGGAAACTGGTCTATAGTTCAGAGCCGTATCCCTCCTTCCCTTTTTGAAGATAGGTATCACATTTGCTTGTTTCCAGCATCTTGGAATCTCCCCCGACTCCAGTGACTCCTTAAATATGATACTTAGTGCCACTGATATTGTGTTTGCGCATTTTTTAAGCACATGAGGGGATATGTCATCGGGACCTGTAGCTTTATGAACATCTAAATCCATCAGCGCTTTGCATACCTCTGTGGCTGTAATGTGTGTGTGTGTGTGTGTGTGTGATTACCTAATTGATTACCTAATTGTGTTTACGGGAAAGAGCCCAAAGCTCGTATCTTCCCGTCTCCTGATCGGTTCCATTTTTAGACTTAGTGATACTTATCATACCTGTCCTTAAAACTATGGATTGAGGTAGCATTAACTACCTCCTCGCTTAGCGAATTCCAATTATCAACTACTCTTACACTGAAAAAGTATTTCCTTACATCCTGCAAACAAGTTTTCTTCCGAAGCTTCAAACTATGACCTCTAGTTCTAGAGCCAGCCATATCGAAATATCAATCCCTATCCACTCTATCATAACCATGAAGGAATTTAAAGACTGTCACCATATCCCCCCTTACTCTTCTAGCTTCGAGTGATGGCAAGTCTAATTCCCTCAGCCTCTCATCATAACCGAGATTGCGTATTTCTGGCACCAGTTTCGTGGCATGTCTTTGAACTTTTTCAAGCTTAGCTATGTGCTTTTTCAAGTGCGGATTCCAAAAGGGGGCTGCATATTCGAGTTTTGGCCTCACATAGGTTACATAAATATTTCTGAACATTTCCTTGTCCATGTGCCTGAAGGCTACCCTTACATTTGATAAGAATGCATATGCTGCCCTTACTACGCCATTTATATGTATTTCTGGAGACAAATCTGCCAATATGTTTACTCCTAGATCTCTCTCATTTTCTGTCTCCTGAAGTTGTACTCCAGCCACCGAGTAGTCAAGCTTGGGCCTTCTTGCACTTGTACCCATTCTCATTACCTTACATTTTGAGGTATTGAATTTCATTAGCCACTTTTCTGACCACTCATGCAGATTATTTAGATCCTCCTGAAGTTCTCTACCATTGTTCTCGTTTTTTACTTTCTTCACAATCTTTGCATCATCTGCAAACATATTCATGAATGAATTTACAGACTCTGGTAGGTCATTTACATATACAAGGAACAAAAGTGGCCCTAAAACTGAACCCTGTGGAACTCCACTACTAACTCTTCTCCATTCAGACACTGAGTGTCTTACTCTAACCCTCTGTTCCCTTTCTTCTAAGTAAGTTTTTATCCATTCCAAGACATTTCCACCTATTCTAGCCATTGATTGCAGCTTCCTAATAAGTCTCCCATGTGGAACAGTGTCAAACGCTTTCTGGAAGTCTAGGAATATGCAATCTGCCCAGCCCTCTCTTTCCTGTAAGATTTGGCTTACCTCATCATAAAATTCTAATAAGTTTGTTACTGTTGATCTTCCTTCTCTGAAGCCATGTTGCCTCACTGACAAAAAGTTGAAGGATTCCAAGTGAAGAGAGATATGTTTCCTTAGTAGTTTCTCCATAAGTTTGCAAACTATGCTGGTCAAGGAAACTGGTCTATAGTTCAGAGCCGTATCCCTCCTTCCCTTTTTGAAGATAGGTATCACATTTGCTTGTTTCCAGCATCTTGGAATCTCCCCCGACTCCAATGACTCCTTAAATATGATACTTAGTGCCACTGATATTGTGTTTGCGCATTTTTTAAGCACATGAGGGGATATGTCATCAGGACCTGTAGCTTTATGAACATCTAAATCCATCAGCGCTTTGCATACCTCTGTGGCTGTAAGGTTGATGTTCTCTAATACCGGCCCTTGAGCTTCTATCACTGCAATCTGAGGGGGTGGGGTATTTTCTACTGTAAATACTGACTGAAACTCCTTGTTCAATTCTTTGCAGATCTCTTCGTCCGTCTCAGTGATGCTTCCATCCGCTCTCTTTAGCCTTAAAACCTGTTCTTTTACCTTCAGTTTTCCTCTGATAAAGCTGTGGAAAAGCTTGGGATTTTCTTTAGCCTTCCTGGTGATGTCCCTCTCATAATCTTTCTCTGCCTCTCTCCTTTTACTTAGGTAGTCATTTCTTGCTCTTTTGTAGGTTTGCCAGGCATTTATGTTTTTTCTCCTCCTATACCTTTTCCAGCATTTGTCTCTCCACTCCTTAGCTCTTTTACACCCATTATCGAACCATTTCTCTCTGGCATGAATTACACCTACTTTGGTGACAGGTATGCAGCAATCTACTATCTTCCCATATTTCTCACAAAAGATGTCATACATTTCTTGTACAGATTTGTTGTAAAATAAGGTTCTCCAGTCAATAACTGCAAAAAGCTCATTCATTTTGATGTAATCTCCTTTCGGATAGTTCCTCCTCATGTCCTCAGTGCCTCTACTCTCAGGAAGAATGTCTTCAATGATATACTCCATCAACAACACACAGTGGTCACTCTTTCCAATTGGTGGTTCATACTCAATATTTTCAATATCCAACACATTATCTGTGAACACCAGATCAAGTAGTGATGGCTCATCCCCACCCCTGGCTCTTGTTGGTTCCATTACATGTTGGTGTAGGAAATTCCCTTGTACGCAATCTAGGAATCTTGCCCCAAATGAGTCCTCACCACTGTGTGGGTCAAGATTTATCCAATCTATCTCTTTATGATTAAAGTCTCCCATAATCAAAATCCTACATTTTTTCTCCCGCGCCATGTTAACAACTGAGTTTATGACTTCAATCGTACCTATATGACTTTCCTCATAAATTTCAAGCCTATTTTGGTTCCTTGGTGGGTTGTATACAACAGTTATTATAATGCTCTCTGACCCAGTATTTATGCGAGCAACAAGAAATTCCCTGAACTCACTTTCAATAGCCAAGTTTATCTCTTCAACTTGAATCCTCTCACTTATGAGCAGTGCTATCCCTCCACCAGTCCTCTCAGATCTTTCGACCCTTAGTATTCTGAAGCCCTTAGGAAAAACTGTGACACTGTTTATGTCCTCACTCAACTTAGTCTCTGTAATTGCTACGATATCTGCCTTACTGTTGTGAATCCTATCTTTTAATTCTACTGCCTTACCAGCTAATCCATCAGCATTTGTGTATAACAATCTTAATGAGGCCCCATCCCCTGATCTTCTGTCATTATCTTCTTTATCTCCCCTTTGTCTGGAAGTATTCCGTAACGAAAATTTTTCTTCTCTTCTTCATTTCTTTCATCATTTAACCTTCTTGCCTCTTGCAACAAGTTTTTGATCTTTCCCATCTCTTCCTGTGTTCTGTATCGTCTAATGAACACTTCTTTGCATTCTTGAAGGTCTTTTAGACTTTTTTTTCTCAACAATATTTCCCTACATGTCTCCCCTCTCTCAAAGGTTACTTTTGTTGGTCTCGGCTTTCCTTCCCTCGAATATTTACCTAGTTGGTGTATGTTTACAATATCCTCAGGACCACATACTACTCCAAGCTTTCTTATCAGGTCTACAACGTTAGCTTTATTTTCTTCAAGTCTCCCCTGCCATGTTGGCTCCTGGGATTCACTTATGCCTGAGATTACCACTGTCTTCTCCTTATCAAGTGCCTGTCTGATGAGTGGGTTTGCCCTTTCCATCACAACGTCTTTCATTTTTTCGATTACTGTCTCTTTATAGTCAACTGTTTGTATGTTTTCCAGTGCCACCACCTTTACAGCCTCTTTTACTGCCACATTCCCCTTTAGTGCATCAGCAAAGGACGTTTTCATGGCATCATTTTCCATATTCAGCTCCTGGAACTCTTTTCTGAACTGTTCAATGTTTTCCTTAATCTGAACATTCCAAGCAGCAATCTCGTCTCTCTCAGAAGATAGCAGTGAACTAACATCTAATTCCTTTAGGTTGTCATTTAGCTGTTTGTTTTTATCTTCTTGATTAGAAATTCTAGATTCTAGTTGACTCTTTTCCCCTTCCAGCTTCTTTATTCTTTTTTCTAGTTCCTTTCTCTCCTGCCCTTGTGCTTTATTTGCTTCCTCCAAAGATCTTATTTGTTCTCTGAGTGTTTCATTCTCTTTCATTTCTCCATCCATATTCCGAATTTTATCATCAAGGCTTGTAACCATTTCCTCTAACTTCTTGATTCTCTGTTTAAGTCCTCTGATGACTACCCCTTCTCCCGACCCATGGGTGGGAGAGGTTTGGGACAGAGATGGCTTCATTTTTATGTTCTCCCTCTCACAGAATATAGAAAGAAGACGAGAAAGAGGAAAAAAAAAAAAGAGAAAAGAGAAAAACTTCTAATTTACCTTCACACAGAATTTTTATATCTCCATTTAAGTGTGTGTGTGTGTGTGTGTGTGTGTGTGTGTGTGTGTGTGTGTGTGTGTGTGTGTGTGTGTGTGTGTGTGTGTTCAAGGTAGGCTCGAGTCCCGGTCGGGGTAAAATATGATTCATGATTTCACATATGTTACCGTGTTTATTTGATTATTGTTGATACCTTCTTAGATTGGGATTTGAATCCAAAGCGAAATTGAAGCCACGAATGAAGATAGGAGAAGCTGTAATATGAACAAAAAAGCATTCAGAAAGAATGCATTCATTCCTAGTATAGCAGTTAAGCTGTAAAGTTGGTTTCTCTTTTAGACCTTCTATGGTGTAGCTGGTAGCGCCTTGGCAGTGTAATTATGTGTCTTCGGTTCGTTATGATTCATATATATATATATATATATATATATATATATATATATATATATATATATATATATATATATATATATATATATATATATATATATATATATATATATACACATTTACACAGACATATAATTTATTTTCCTGTCTTTCTATGCTCCTATTTTTCTTTCCTTTCAGTAATAATTTTTTAGATTTTTACATGTTTCAACTTCAATGTTATATTTATATTACTTGATTTTTATCGTCCTCTCATCCTTTGTGTTCTCCTTTTCTTGCTATTCCCCTTTGTCCCGTTCTTTATTCTACAGCATTCTCTTACTTTCTCTCTTTCTCCTCTGTTTTCCATGCTATCTTTGTCACATATTACGCTCTTTCTCACTCTCTTTGAGGGTTCTGAGTCTAAGGCACAACTTTCCATCCTATTTTACGAATGATGTGATGATCTTCAAACGTGATGAAAGATGTGTATATTCTGAAGTCATATTTCTGTGTGTGTGTGTGTGTGTGTGTGTGTGTGTGTGTGTGTGTGTGTGTGTGTGTGTGTGTGTGTGTGTGTGTGTGTGTGTGTGTATGTATGATGATGATAATGATCCGTATTTACGTAACAAACTCCCTTTCCTGTCAAAGACTAGGACGGTGCCTTCTTACGGAGGACTTTGGTTTTGGCAGTGTCACCGTTGCCCTGAGTGATTACCCTCTCTATCCTTAGACCGTGGCAAGTTTCGAACCGACGACCTGAAGAGTCAAAGACACGCACGATACCACCCAATGTATGAATGTGTGTATATATGTGTGTGTATGTAAATATATGCATATATATGCGTGTAGGCGTGTATATATATATATATATATATATATATATATATATATATATATATATATATATATATATATATATATATATATATATATTTATATATATATATATATATATATATATATATATATATATATATATATATATATATATATATATATATATATTAGTAGGTTGGCCCATGGCATCAACCGCCCGTTGCAGTACTACATCTGAAGGGTCTTATGGACTTAACTAAGACTGTCCTGGATTGTTCTGTTCGATGTTAAGTCTTCCTTCAGTAACGGTTCTCTTTCTATGCCTACATCAACACCGAATATCTTTGATATTCGTTACACATGTATTATTATCCCTTCACATCTGACAAGTCACAACACTCCCCATCTCTGTTTCTCTTTTTGTTTTCTTCGTGCCCAGGCTTGATGAGGGTAGATTTATTTTTTTTTTGGCCTGTCCTGGTGTCACAATCATAAATATATATATATATATATATATATATATATATATATATATATATATATATATATATATATATATATATATGTATATATATATATATATATATATATATATATATATATATATACATATATATATGTATAAGATCAGTTTATTCTCTCAATAAGCTTCATTGATGGAGGCCCTTGCTATATGCATTCGTAAGTACATACATACATACTTATATACATACATACATACATACATACATACATACATACATACATACATACATACATACATACATACATACATACATACATACATACATACATACATACATACATACATACATACATACATACATACATACATACATACATACATACATACATACATACATACATACATACATACATACATACATACATACATACATACATACATACATACATACATACATACATACATACATACATACATACATACATACATACATACATACATACATACATACATACATACATACATACATACATACATACATACATACATACATACATACATACATACATACATACATACATACATACATACATACATACATACATACATACATACATACATACATACATACATACATACATACATACATACATACATACATACATACATACATACATACATACATACATACATACATACATACATACATACATACATACATACATACATACATACATACATACATACATACATACATACATACATACATACATACATACATACATACATACATACATACATACATACATACATACATACATACATACATACATACATACATACATACATACATACATACATACATACATACATACATACATACATACATACATACATACATACATACATACATACATACATACATACATACATACATACATACATACATACATACATACATACATACATACATACATACATACATACATACATACATACATACATACATACATACATACATACATACATACATACATACATACATACATACATACATACATACATACATACATACATACATACATACATACATACATACATACATACATACATACATACATACATACATACATACATACATACATACATACATACATACATACATACATCAGAGAGGACTGGTGGAGGAATAGCACTGCTCATAAGTGAAATATTTCAAGTTGAAGAAATAAACTTTGCTATAGAAAGTGATTTCAAGGAATTTCTTCTTGCTCGCATAAATATTGGGTCAGAGAGCATTACAATAACTGTTGTATATGACCCACCAAAAAACCAGAATAGGCTTGAAGTTTATGAGGAAAGTAATATAGGTACAATTGAAGTCATAAACTCAGTTATTAATATTGCACGGGAGAGAAAATGTATGATTTTGATTATGGGAGATTTTAATCATAAAGAGATAGATTGGATAAATCTTGACCCACACAGTGGTGAGGACTCATTTGGGGCACGATTCTTAGATTGCGTTACAAGGGTATTTCCTACACCAACATGGACTGGAATCAACGAGGGCCAGGGGTGGGGATGAGCCATCACTACTTGATCCAGTATTCACTGATAACGTGTTGGATATTGAAAAAATTGAGTATGAACCACCAATTGGAAGGAGTGCCCACTGTGTGTTGTTGATGGAGCATATAATTGAAGATGCTCTGCCTAAGAGTAGAGGCACTGAGGACATGAGGAGGAACTATCCGAAAGGAGATTACATCAAAATGAATGAGCTTTTTGCAGTTTTTGACTGGAGAAATGTACGACATCCTTTGTTAGCAATATGGGAAGATAGTAGATTGTTGCATACCTGTCACCAAAATAGGAGTAATTCATGCCAGAGAGAAATAATTTTCAAGCTAAGGAGAGCGGATGGAAGCATCGCTGAGACGGATGAAGAGATATGCGAAGAATTGAACTTGGAGTTTCAGTCAGTATTTACAGTAGATTATACCCCACTCCTTCAAATTGCAGAGACAGAAGCTCATGGGCCGGTATTAGAAAACATCATCTTTTTAGCCACAGAGATATGCAAAGTGCTGATGGAGTTAGATGCCCATAAAGCTACAGGTCCTGATGATATTTCCCCTTATATACTTAAGAAATGCACTAATTCAAAATCAGCAGCACTAAGTATCATATTTAAAAAGTCGCTGGAATCAGGGGATATTTCAAGATGTTGGAAACAAGCGAACGTGGTACATGTCTTTAAAAAGAAAAGGAGGGTTACGGGACTAAGCCATAGACCTATTTCCTTGATCAGCATAGTTTGCAAAGATGTGGAGAAACTACTAAGGAAATACATCTCTCTTCACTTGGAAATCAGCTTTTGTCAGTGAAACAACATGGATTCAGAGAGGGTAGATCAACAGTAACAAACTTATTAGAATTTTATGATAAGGTAAGCCGAATCTTTTAGGAAAGAGAGGGCTGGGCTGATTGCATATTCCTAGACTTCCAACAGTCGTTTGATACGATCCCACATGGGAGACTTATTAAGAAGCTACAAGCAATGGCTAGAATAGGTGGAAATGTCTTGGAATGGATAAAAACTTACTTAAAAGGAAGGGAACAGAGGGTTAAATAAGACAATCAGTGTCTGAATGGAGAAGAGTTAGTAGTGGAGTTCCACAGGGTTCAGTTTTAGGGCCACTTTTGTTTCTTGTATATGTAATTGACCTACCAGAGTCTGTAATTTCATTCATGACTATGTTTGTTGATGATGCAAAGATTATGGGGAAAAAGTAAGAAACGAGTACAATAGTCTTCATTAGTGGTCATAAAAAAGAGCATATTAGATTTAACATTTCAAAATTTAAGGTAATGACAACTGGAGTCTAGGAAGACTCCAAAATGCTGTAAACAAGCGAATGTGGAACCTATCTTAAAAAAGGAAAATAGTGATACAGCTCTAAGCTACAGGCCTGTTTTCTTTGACCTGCATAGCTTGCAAAGTTATGGAAAAACTACCAAGAAAACACATCTCTCTTTTTTGAAACCCTTCAACTTTTTTTCAGTAAGACAACATGGTTTCAGAGAGGCTAGATCAATAGTAGCAAATTTATTAGAATTTCATGATGAGGTAAGCTATATCTTAGAAAAGAGAGTGATGAGCGTATTGCATATTGCTAATTTTCAAAAGGCATTAAATATAGTCCCACATGGGACAGTTATTAAGAAGCTGCAGGCAATGGCAAGAATAGATGGACATGTCTTTTGGGACCACTTTAGTTCCTTGTATACTTAAATGACCTACCAGAGTCTGTAAATTCACTCTTGAATGTGTGTGCAGATGATGCAAAGGTGTGAAGAGAGCAAGAGACAAGAACGATGTTAAAGAACTTCAGGAAGACCTAAATAATCTGCATAAGTGGTCAAAAAAGTAGCTAATGAAATTCAGTACTTCACTATTGAGAATTGGTACATGTGCGAGAAGGCCCAAGCTTGGATACTCAATAGCAGGGAGCAGAACTTCATGAGATGGATAGTAAGAGATCTAGAAGAGAACATATTGGCAGATTTGTTTCCGGAAAAGCAAATAAATCTTATAATAAGGAATACATGCTTTTTTTTTTTTTTTAGCAAATATAAGATAGCCTTCAGGCACATGGACAAGGAAACTTTCAGAAATATTTATGTAACCTGTGTGAGGGCAAAGCTTGAATATGCAGCCCCCTTTTGGAATCCACACTTGAAAAAGCACATTGCCAAACTGGAAAATGTTCAAAGACATGCCACGAAGCTAATGCCGGAAATACGCAATCTCAGCTATGACGAAATGCTGAGGGAATTAGACTTACCATTACTCGAAGCTAGAAGAATGGGGGGATAAGAGGACGGTTTTTAAATACCTTCATGATTTTAACAGAGTGGATAGGGATCGATATTTTGATATAGCTGTGTCTAGAAATAGAAGTCATAGTTTGAAACTTTGTTAGAAATCTTTGCAGTATGTAAGGAGGTAAGTTTTTATATGAGAGTAGTTGATGATTGGAATTCGCCAATTGAGGAGATAGTTAATGCTAACTTAGTTCATAGTTTTAAAGACAAATATGATAAGTGTCATTTGGTATAAAAATGGAACCGATTAGGGGAAGTGGAGTAAAGAGCATAGGGCTCTTTCCCGTAAGAACAATTAGGTAATTGCATACATGCATGCATGCATGCATGCATGAATACATACATACATACATACATACATACATACATACATACATACATACATACGCATACATTCATACCTACTGTAATGATTATACTAAATTAAATCTTTCATTGCTCTGCCATTTGGCGGCTTTGAGAAGTTCCATCAGGTGTACTCTGGTTGATTTTGACATGAAAAGCTATTCTCCATTTATGAATATAATAAAAAAAAAAGTTATATTAGTATGTGTGTACTATATTTATTAAGGCTTTATCGACTACGAAATTCGGATTTATCTCTCTCTCTCTCTCTCTCTCTCTCTCTCTCTCTCTCTCCTCTCTCTCTCTCTCTCTCTCTCTCCTCTCTCTCTCTCTCTCTCTCTCTCTCTCTCTCTCTCTCTCTCTCTCTCTCTCTCTCTCTCTCTCTCTCTCTTAGATGCACTGAATTGTTTTTGTAAAAGTAATATTGAGGTATGTCACTGATAAAACACATTATTGATGGAATATTCTTGATGTTCTAATTCTGAGATAAAAGCTGTTTGGAAAGAACATATCTGAAAATTCTTTTTTGGATTTTTTTGGATATCAGATCCCATTCTTTCTTAATAAAGAGATTGCATATATACGTTTTTTCTTTTATAAAATTTTTTTCCCATGCTTATATGGGGTCGCTGTCTCTCTTGCCTCTCACACACTAATATTGGTTCTAGTTTAGAGTTTCACTGCTGGAAGCCCTCCCTTACACAAATCCTTTACATTTTTCCAGACTTACGACGGGCATCATGTTGAGCTTTCTTGCTACCCAGGGGCTGGATTTGAGGCAGTACATTTTCAATATTTTAAACTGTCTCTCGGAAAACAAATGGTCAATCAAACATCACGTGTTTTGCATAAGATATTACACTTGCTATAGTATACATATTTAAACTAAGAATATGTATAGCGTCTAGTATTTTCAGCCGTATGACACTTAATTGCTAAAACCCCTGGAGTTTCAAGAACAATAATAGTTGCTTTCAGGAACATTAGCTGTTACTGAAAATTGTGTATGTGTAAAAACAGAAATCTTTTAAATAACTCTAGGATTATTCATATTACAATGCAAGTCACCTCGCCTCATATCACTTCACCTAACCTAACCTAACCTAACCTAACCTAACGTAAGCTAACCTAACCTAATCTTATCTGAACTAATGTATACTAACTTATCGTAACCTAACCTAACTTGACCTAACAATTTACTGGGTTAATTAGCTTCACATAGGATTCTGGAGATTACTCCTCTTGACAAGTCCGAAAGTAGACTGTATCATCCCTTGTTAAAGTCTAAGAGCATACGTTTTGAGTTCACCTGTAGTAATACATATTTCATATACCGAGATCTAGCACAAGGTTGAATCAATAGGATTGCTAAGATGCTGCACAAATTGGATCATGGCATAATTGCTTGGTATATGATTTGTGTAAATTATGTTGAAAGTATCTATCGCTGTCTCATATATTTTCTTAAGGGTTACAACTCATACCATGGAAGTTCTTCTCTGATAATATATTTTCTCTGTTGTATTGATATATCACTATTAGCAATATATTGCATTCAAATATTAACTTACATATTTCTGAAGAGTGTTCCTGAAAACCCGCAAAGATAAGCTGTAAATCATTCAAAAATAATCTCAAATTCCGATATTTAAATCTATGCGTTTCGGGCTTATCCTTCCACATCGCCCCAAGGGTATTGCATATGATGAAGTGAATTTCCAGAGGGAAAATTATGTTCCAACTGATAAAAGTGGCCTTTGGACAGATTTTGCTTAAAATTTTCAAATTCATTTTCCATGGAAACGTAATTGATATTTCATAAATTCTGAATAAAATAAGAGTAATATTTCAGAATAAATATGAATACTCTTTCCATATTGTTTTAGCTGTTTTAAGTCTTGTGAACAGGCGAGATCCTTGATTTTTTTTGTAAATTTCTTGAGGACTCATCTAGAAATGGAGACATAGGCCAGATTTCTTCAACAGTGTAACCTAGGATACCATACTGTTAGTTAGCTAGACACACAAATGGATTTCATAAACGCATCTGACGCGGTTCTGTGTATGGCTAGGATTCCCCATTGGGGGATCTTAGCCATACACAGAACTACGTCAGATGCGTTTATGAAATCCATTTGTGTGTGTCTAGCTAACTAACAATATAGTATCCTAGGTTTACACTGCTTAAGAAATTTCAATTTTTTAACCTTCGTAATTTTTCAAGAGATATGTATTTGACAAAGTTTTGTTTAATAGCCTTGCGATTAAGGTTGACCTTAGAGTGCTCGTATACCAAGACAGAAGGGATTTCATTTTTAAAGATTGTTTCGGGCGTAGATAACCTCAATAGCAGAAGCTCTTTCTATACATTCTCTAATAGAGATATCTAAAGCAGTGCATCTCGAGACCATGTGTACTGTATGATTTCGTTCCTGATGCGAAATCATCATGCAAAATATTCAGAGAAATTTCTTTTGCCAAACATACACACACACAACACACACACACACACACACACACAAACACACACACACACACACACACACACACACACACAAAAGAACAGCTTTTAAGGCTAAAGAGAGAGGATGGAAGCATCACTGAGACGGATGAAGAGATCTGCAAAGAATTGAACAACGAGTTTCAGTCAGTATTTACAGTAGAAGATAACCCACCCCCTCAGATTGCAGAGATAGAAGCTCAAGGGCCGGTATTAGAGAACATCAACCTTACAGCCACAGAGGTATGCAAAGCGCTGATGGAGTTAGATGTTCATAAAGCTACAGGTACTGATGACATATCCCCTCATGTGCTTAAAAAATGCGCAAACTCAATATCATTGGCACTAAGTATCATATTTAAAAAGCCACTGGAGTCAGGGGAGATTCCAAGATGCTGAAAACAAGCAAATGTGATACCTATCTTCAAAAAGAGAAGGAGGGATACGGCTCTGAACTATAGACCAGTTTCCTTGACCAGCATAGTCTGCAAAGTTATGGAGAAACTACTAAGGAAACATATCTCTCTTCACTTGGAATCCTTCAACTTTTTGTCAGTGAGGCAACATGGCTTCAGAAAAGGTAGATCAACAGTAACAAACTTATTAGAATTCTATGATGAGGCAAGCCGAATCTTACAGGAAAGAGAGGGCTGGGCAGATTGCATATTCCTAGACTTCCAGAAAGCGTTTGACACTGTTCCACATGGGAGACTTATTAGGAAGCTGCAAGCAATGGCTAGAATAGGTGGAAATGTTTTGGAATGGATAAAAACTTACTTAGAAGGAAGGGAACAGAGGGTCAGAGTAAGATACTCAGTGCCTGAATGGAGAAGAGTTAGTAGTGGAGTTCCACAGGGTTCAGTTTTGAACCACTTTTGTTCCTTGTATATGTAAATGACCTACCAGACGCTGTAAATTCATTCATGAATATGTTTGCAGATGATGCAAAGATTGTGAAGAAAGTAAAAAACGAGAACAATGGTAGAAAACTTCAGGAGGATCTAAATAATCTGCATGAGTGGTCAGAAAAGTGGCTAATGAAATTCAATACTTCAAAATGTAAGGTAATGAGAATGGGTACAAGTGCAAGAAGGCCCAAGCTTGACTACTCGGTGGCTGGAGTACAACTTCAAGAGAGAAAATGAGAGAGATCTAGGAGTAAACAAACTGGCAGATTTGTCTCCAGAAATACATATAAATGGCATAGTAAGGGCAGCATATGCATTCTTATCAAATGTAAGGGTAGCCTTCAGGCACATAGACAAGGAAATGTTCAGAAATATTTATGTAACCTATGTGAGGCCAAAACTCGAATATGCAGCCCCCTTTTGGAATCCACACTTGAAAAAGCACATAGCTAAGCTTGAAAAAGTTCAAAGACATGCCACGAAACTGGTGCCAGAAATACGCAATCTC
>JAXCGZ010020774.1:230000-232500 GCA_037179515.1 Halocaridina rubra
AGTTAGGTAATCACAATTAGGTAATCACATACATACATACATACATACATACATACATACATACATACATACATACATACATACATACATACATACATACATACATACTTACAGAGATAGGAGCTTATGGGCCGGTATTAGAGAACATCTTTTCAGCCACACAGGTATGCAAAGCGTTAATGGAGTCATATACCCATAAAACTATAGGTCCAAATGATATATCCCTTTATATACTTGTGAAATGCGCTAAGCCAAATATCGGTGGCAATATGCATCATATTTGAAAAATCACTGAAATCTGGGGAGATTCCAAGATGCTGGAAACAAGGGAACGTGGTACCTACTTCAAAAAGGGAAGGAGTAATACAGTCGTAAACTCTAGGTATGTTACCTTGACCAGCATAGTTTACAAAGTTATGGAGAAGCTACTAAGAAAACACATCTCTCTTCACTTGGAATCCTTCAGCTTTTTGTCAGTGAGATATCATAGCTTCAGAGAAGGCAGATCAACAGTAACAAACTTATTAGAATGCTATGATGGGGTAAGCCGGATCTTACAGGAAAGATAGGGCTAGGCAGATTTCATATTCCTAGACTTCCAGAAGGCATTTGATACGGTCCCACAAGGGAGACTTTTTAAGAAGCTGCAAGTAATGGCTAGAATAGGTGGAAATGTTTTGGAATGGATAAAAACTTAGGAAAATGGGAACGGAGGGTTAGAGTGTCTGAACAGAGAATAGTTAGTAGTGGGGATTCATAGGGTCCAGTTTTAGGGCCACTGTTGTTCCTTTTATACCTAAATGTAGCTTGCTCTCCCACTGACAAAGCCACTCTCTTTGGCTCTCATTTTTCTGCCAACTCTTCTATCAACGATTCCAGCGCACCTGTTCCTCAGTCTTTTCCCCTCTCTAGCCCTATGCCCTCCCTTATCCTTTCTTCACGCAAAGTTCATAAGGTTCTTCGCTCACTAAAGACAAACAAGGCATCTGGTCCCGATGGTATCCCTGCAAGGTTCCTTAAGGAGTTTGCAGATGAACTGGCTCCCGTGCTTTGCCGTCTTTTTCGCCTCATTCTGTCAACCAGTATCTATCCTTCTTCTTGGAAGCATGCTCTAGTTCAACCTGTTCCTAAGAAGGGTGACCGCTCTATTCCTTCTAACTACCGACCTATTGCTCTAACCTCCTCTATTGCTAAAGTTTTCGAAACTTTGCTCAATGCTCACTTCTTGAAACGCCTTGAATCTAACTCACTTATCTCCGATCACCAGTACGGCTTCCACAGGGCAAGATCCACTGGTGATCTCCTGTCCTATCTTACTCATGTATGGTCATCTTCTCTGAGGAACTATGGGGAATCCTTTGTCATCGCCCTTGATATCTCTAAGGCTTTTGACAGAGTCTGGCACAAGGCTCTGTTGGCCAAACTCCCTGCCTATGGCTTTACCCCTTCTTTCTGTGCTCTGATTTCCAGTTTTCTTACTGACCGTTCTATATCTGTAGTTGTTGATGGCGCGACATCTAGCCCTTTCTCTGTGTCCAGTGGTGTTCTACAGGGCTCTGTTCTTTCACCTACTCTCTTCCTTCTCTTCATCAATGATCTTCTACAATCCCCATCTTCCTCTCTTCTTCATGCCTTTGCCGATGATTCTACCCTTCACTTTTCCTCTGCCTTTTCTTCTCAACCTTCATCTGTTACTCGTAATCAATCTCGTATCACTCTTTCTTCTACTCTTAACTCCGATTTGCAGAGAGTATCTGAATGGGGCACTCAAAATTTAGTTAAATTCATTGCCTCCAAGACACAGTTTCTGGCTATCTCTTTATCTTCTTCTCCTCCTGATAACCCTATTGTCTTCGAAACTAATGAAATTTACCCTCTTAACTCTATCAATATATTAGGAATCTATATAGCCTCTAACTTGTCTTGGAGGAATCACATAATCCAAATTTCTAAATATTCATCCAAAAAATTGGGGGTTTTGTTTCGTTTTCGTTATTACTTTTCCTCACTGCAGTTACTTAAAATTTACAAAGGTCTAATCCGCCCTTGCTTAGAATACTGCTCACACATCTGGGGTGCTTCTTCCTTTACTTATCTTCTTGATAGGGTTGAATCTAAGGCAGTCAGACTCATTAATGATCCTTCTCTTACTTCTAACCTGGATTCTCTCTCTCTTCGCCGTAAGGTATCTTCCCTTTCGCTTTTCTATCGCTACTACTTCCATCGCTGCTCTGATGAGTTGGCGAGTTGCATCCCTCCTCCACTGCCGAGGCCGCGTAACACTCGCCAAGCGGCCTCATCTCACAGGTACTGTGTGGAGATTTGTAGCTCGCGGATTGGTCGATGCAGCGACTGCTTCTTCCCATCTACCTCCAGACTCTGGAACTCTCTTCCTCCTTCTGTCTTTCCTAGTTCTTATGACCTTTCATCCTTCAAAAGGCAGATCTATCGTTATCTCAGAGCCTAGTCCTCCATATCTCTGGGTCCTCTTTACTTTGAC
>JAXCGZ010020775.1:0-85000 GCA_037179515.1 Halocaridina rubra
CCCCACAAAGTAAAACATATTTTATAAGACATAACAAAGCAGAAAGACCTGTAGTTATTTATATTAACATGCAAATAGTGTACACTATAAAAGCTATACGGGTTTACTGTACAGTAAACAAATTAATGCAACTCTATTATGCGGTTGGCAACGAATTTACACTGGGACGTGCATGGTGGCCAGTGTTGCCAGATAAAGCAGATGTTTTTATTTTCAAATGTATGATACATTTTAAGATATATATTAATTACAAGACGGGAGTACTGTAATTTAAATAAAAATGTACTTCATGTTGAAGATACTTGAAATAACTTACTAGCTTACATGTATATTTTTTATATTTATCATTTCTCTCATTCATCTATTCTGGCAACACTGATGGTGGCAGTGAGGACGAGGATGCAAACGTTTAGTCACACTTCCGTATCAGCTGATGCACCCTCGCACGCTATTTCCCAAACGATATTACATCGAAAGTATGTTTGCTGTTTGTTCTTAATGCATTTTTTCAATTTGTTGAATATTTTCCCAAAGGCGCCATTATAACGGGAACATGACGTTTCATATATAGGAGTTTTGTACATAGAAATAAAAACGAGGTTTCATAAAGAGAACGACGTTTCGTATATAAAATCGGAAGAGGTTTCGTACGTAGATTTTTTTTTCAAAAATGATAATGAGCCAATTCAGTAATTATTGCTAATAAAGTGTTACTTGTTCCAATCTCTAATGTATTTGGTATACTAATGCAGGAGGCCCACTTCGGGGGTTCCCAAAACGTTAAAAGAAAAAAATCCAAAGTCAAATATTAATTAAAAAGTTATTTTATTTTTAAATAACGTTAAAAGAAAAAAATCCAAAGTCAAATATTAATTAAAAAGTTATTTTATTTAAAAATATTAGGATTAATATATAGCAAGGTTAAGTGCTAAATGAACGGCCCTTAATCTTTCACATCAAAGATATCAAAATCTTTAGATCTCCTGTGTTACTTATCAGTCACAGTTGAATTATAATTACAGTGTAAGATTAATCCAGATTTGATAAATGAAATATATAGGTAAGTATTAATACTAACACTGTATATGCATCTAGAATAAATTTTTGCAATATAAATAAAGACAAACTAAAATGCACTTTACCGCCAAAAAATACGCCGAAATACCTAACAGCAAAAAGTGCAATTTATTGAACTTTTTTATTGTACGAAATCTCGTTCTCTAATGTACGAAACCTCGTTTTTTATTGTACGAAACCTCGTTTTGTTTATATACGAAACATTGTGACCCAATATAACTGGTATTAAAACACTGCCTTATTAAAATAAGGCATAATCAATTTTACCACTTCCTTTTTGGTCTTCACCTTAAAACCACTTAACAAAACTGTGAAAAGTTTTCTAGTGTGCTTAAAAATATAAATACACCTAGTTTTCAGAATAACACGGAGATAGGTCCTTAGAAGTGACAGGTAAATGGAAAATCGCGTGAATAAACGAGGCATAGCTCCTTCCACAACCGTCCATAGACACACTATACCAAAGATATAAGATAAGTAAAACATATTTTATAAGACATAACAAAGCAGAAAGACCTGTAGTTATTTATATTAACATGCAAATAGTGTACGGTATATAAGCTATACGGGTTTACTGTACAGTAAACAAATTAATGCACTCTATTATGCGGTTGGCAACGGGCTTACACTGGGACGTGCATGGTGGCCAGTGTTGCCAGATAAAGCAGATGTTTTTATTTTCAAATGTATGATACATTTTAAGATATATATTAATTACAAGACGGGAGTACTGTAATTTAAATAAAAATGTACTTCATGTTGAAGATACTTGAAATAACTTACTAGCTTACATGTATATTTTTTATATTTATCATTTCTCTCATTCATCTATTCTGGCAACACTGATGGTGGCAGTGAGGACGAGGATGCAAACGTTTAGTCACACTTCCGTATCAGCTGATGCACCCTCGCACGCTATTTCCCAAACGATATTACATCGAAAGTATATTTGCTGTTTGTTCTTAATGCATTTTTTCAATTTTCTTCATAATATTTGATCGCATTAAGCGGTAAGAGGAGTAGGATGCGGGAGAACGAACATTTCTCGGCAAAAGTTTTGCTACTTCCGTATCAGCTGATGCACCCTTACACGCTATTTCCCTGACGATATTATATTGAAAATATGTTTGCTGTTTGTTCTTAATGCTTTTTTTCAATTTTCTTCATAACATCCAATCGCATTACGCGGTAGAAGAGGAGTAGGATGCGGGAGAACGAACCTCTATTGGCAAACATTTTGCTACTTCCATATCAGGTGATGCACCCTCACATGCTATTTCCCTAACGATATTATATTGAAAATATGTTTGCTGTTTGTTCTTAATGCTTTTTAAAAATTTTCTTCATAATATCCGATCGCAATAAGCGGTAGAAGAGGAGTTGGATGCGGGAGAACGAACCTCAATCGGCAAACGTTTTGCTACTTCTGTATCAGCTGATGCACCCTCACACGCTATTTCCCTGATGATATTATATTGAAAATATGTTTGCTGCTTGTTCTTAATGCTTTTTTTAAATTTTCTTCATGATACCCGATCGCATTAAGCGGTAGAAGAGGAGGAGGATGGCGGAAAAGTGCCTCTGAGGCGGTTGATTTTTTACTAAAATGAATTTTTTTTTTTGCATGGGCGTTATTTGCAAATTTTGTATTTTTTTTACTATTTTTTTTTTGGGGCGTTATCGCAATTTCGCAGTTAAAAAAAAAGCGGAAAAAAGGAACAGGGTGTACAATTTCTGCTTTTGATAAATAATTATACTCGTGTATTTAGGAACTGGTATGTGTTAACCCACCTTACCCCCAATTTGAAGTTCAGAAGCTCCCCTACCTACGAACAACCGAGTTATGAAAATTCACAGATATGAACAAAAACCTACCCATTATATACCCATGCATTAATGTAGGTATTACTGTACTGTACTGCATTATTGTTATTATTGAATTAAAATTAATATTGCATAATTTATGTTTTATGTAGTATTTGTCTTTAGCCTAAGCACTGTACAGTACAGCATATGTATGCATTGTACAGTACTTATTTTTACCTCAATTAAACTTACAAACAATTCTACTTACGAACGGACTTCAGGAACCCACCTCATTCGTAAGTTGGTGAGGGTCTTATGCCATACTGTGAGGGGAGGTGGACAATGGGCATCTTTGTATGGTATAGACATCATCCACATAACCTATTCTTCACAATTTTTCTAAATTACTTCCAAAGACCACAACTTCAAGAGTGGAAAATATATAAAGCCAAAACATCTTTCCCAACTGAGTTGATCTAATCTATCTTGAGAAAACCTACAGTTATAACAAAACAGTTGAAAACACATGACAAATATAGGTAAACTTTTAGAAGAAGGGTTACAAAGAGAAGCGTCGAAAAAAACACATTTTTGGTGTGACCTAACCTCATCTACGGGAATGCGTCCTCCCTAACCGGAGACTTCATATTCCATTGATCCCCATAACTAAAATAATACCAAAATATGTAATAATAATTAATTTTTATGGAGCTGGTCTGAAATTTAACTTTTACAAAGCTAATTAGTGATTGTTCAACAGTTACTATCTTACCGTACCCTGTTTGATTATTAATATATATATATATATATATATATATATATATATATATATATATATATATATATATATATATATATATATATATATATATCCTGAGAGCAAATACCACAAACCTTATACATACGGTTACGGTAATCTAAGGCCACAGTAAAGAGTACAGGTTGTGGTTGATGTGATCATTTAAAGCACTATTCATCTATCAAATCGCAATGGCAAATACCCAAATATTCGCCAATGACATAACGATATTCACTTAAATACGATTCCGACCAAGCCCTTTTAACACTTTTACAAACTGTTGCATGTGCACCCACTTTCTGTGGTTTGTCCAACTGATTATATGATCCGTCAACAAAATACTTTGCGTTGCTTGATATAAATATCGTCATAAGATAAGCAGGAAAACTTGATCTTACCCTAAATCTTGATATAATAAGGCCCATGTCGTCTTGTAAATTTTATATACCTTCGCAATCGTGAGTTCTCGTCACCTCCATGTTTAGGTCTGCTGCTAAGAGATCCTGGGCCAAAACAAACCCGTTGATTGGTTCACATCGTTCAGGGTTTAAGGAAGGACGTCTTGGGATTGGCCACAATCGCTCTAGAGAGAGTCTTCGGCATTGGGATTGGTTCAGGCTCTCTTGGGGACGATGTGGCTCCAAGACCGGCAGTTTTAAATGAAATATTTTAATTTTTCAATTATTATTTCACTATTATTAATGCCAGGTGTTTAAAATGCTTAGCTTTTATCCATTGACTAAATATCTTTGGAAATGCTAAACAAAACGGAAAGGGTTGTATGTCATTCGTATATGATCAAGGTGGCCCACCAACAGCATGACGTAGATGGGGGTCAAAGGAAAAAAAAAAGTGATTTAATTTTTTCTTTACCTATATTTTATGATTTTAGCAATTGCCTGAAGCAATATGATATGTGACTACCCCTGAGATTAAATGAGAGGAGTACTCATTCACTTTCATACACATATGTTACTAAGTAACACATGTGACCTTGATAACGACTTCAGAATGGTGGTATAACGGTGCTAGCTTTTAGATGGATGGGATTTTAAAAGTTGTAAAGCGATGTGATTCACGTTGTACTTTGTGCCTTTTGTAATATTTCTACATATACATTAAAATAAAATGTATATATGTATTTTTTTTATATACTGCTGTCTACTTACATTTTGGCATATGATTAGCATTAGTTAGGACTTGCTAACACTGCAGTGCACATTACTCATAAAGTATCCCCGACGGATACTTAAAATACTTTTAATTATTTTCCCCTCTGCTGGGCTTATTTCCATCTTTGCCTTGCAACACGAGCTTCGAAAAAGTCTCAATAAATAAATAAAAAAAAAAAAGCTAGTACTACCTCCGGCCGTCTAAAGTCTCAAACGCAAGCCTATCAGTACTTCCAGGTAGGCTTTTCAGCCTGTCATTGGGATAAATCTGAAATTTGATGCTTGAGAAAGCGTGGTTGGGAACTTCAGGCTGAATGTCATTCCTAACATCCCCTGATGGGCTCAATCGAGGGTCTAGCAACTCATGAGGCTAAGCAACTATGTTAATTAACTATTCGGCTACCGAGTATTTTAAAATGCTTGACTCCTGAGTTGACAGATCCACTATCGAGCCCACCGTGCCGTGTTAGGAATGGCATACAGCCTTAATTCCCCAGCCAAACTTTCTCAAGAAATTACCAGTGGAACTTGTCGGTTGAGTTTGGCAAAGTGTATCATGAACTAATTCAATGCTCATTACTCGCCTCCATTCCTTGGCATTATTTTTTTCCCCTCTATTCATTCATCTTGTATATATCATATTTACTCTTAAGGCCATTTACTGCTGTAGCATTTATAAAATGTGTTACAAGGTGGTCTAACTATCTACTACTCTTCGATTTTTTTTTCTCTGATATTCTCAGAGCACTGTTTTCTTGTGAATCGTACAATTATGACCCTTTTTTTTTCATATCCTGAAATAGCGCGTCGATATTTATATGTTCAAATCCTTTCATTATTTTACGCGCCTTTATCGTGTCTCCTCCTAGCCTTCTCTCTTCTAACATAGTAATCCCCAACCTCTAACATCTTTCTTTCGGCATTCGGCAGATTACGTAATTCGGGTGATATTGTTGTAGTGGCTCTTCTCTGAATGATTTCAATAGCTTCTACATCCTTTCAGAGATAAGGTAACCAAGCCTGTACTGCATACTCAAGATGGGGCCGCACACATCCATTACATAGAATCGTGAGCTTCTTTCTATTCACATATGCAAATGGGATTTTGTTTTATTCCTAGTATTTGACTTACCTTTTTGTTATTGTTTTAATATGATTTTCCAATTTCTGATCTGAACTTATATACACTCCCATATCTTTCTTTTGCTCTTAGCTACCAACTATCTTCCATCCATAGTGTGCATATGGTCATTTTTTTTTCTTTTTTAACATTGAAGAGCCGCATCCAGTACTCTGCCCATTCTGGAAATTATACACTATATATTTTAGTATCGTTAGCAAACATCTTCCATTTGCATTGTAATGAAAAGGGTGAATCATATATATATATATATATATATATATATATATATATATATATATATATATATATATATATATATATATATATATATATATATATCGGTTTTACGTCATGAACTCCCTTTTCTACTAAGGGCTAGGACGGTTGTCTTCTTCCGAAGGACTTGTTTTGGCAGATGTAATCGTTACCCTGAGTGTATGCCCTTACTAACCTCAGTCCGTGACCGGGCGCGAACCCTCGACCTGCCGCCTCAAAGTCGCGAATGCTACAATTTTGCCACGGAGACTACTTATATATATATATATATATATATATATATATATATATATATATATATATATATATATATATATATATATATATATATATATATATATATATATATATATATATATATATATATATATATATATATATATATATATATATATATATATATATATATATATAAATAAGTACAAACTGTTAGCATACAGCACTAAATAGTAAGGAAACCCATCAATGAAACAAAACTTATAAAACAATGCTATATTTCGGATCCTAACTGGATCCCTTCCGAAATATAGCATTATTTTATAAGTTTTGTTTCACTGATGGGCTTCCTTACTATATATATATATATATATATATATATATATATATATATATATATGTTCCGGTTTTACGTCACGGACTCCCTTATCAACCAAGGGCTAGGACGGTTGCCTTCTTGCGAAGGACTTGTTTTGGCAGATGTAATCCTTACGCTGAGTGCATGCCTTTGCTAACCTCAGACCGTGACGGGGCGCGAACCCTCGACCTGACGCCTCAGAGTCGGAGACGCTACCGACTGAGCCACGTCGACTACAGATATATATATATATATATATATATATATATATATATATATATATATATATATATATATATATATATATATATATATATATATATATATATATATATATATATATATATATATATATATATATATATATATATATATATATATATATATATATATATATATATATATATATATTTATAAAGGTCCTAATGCTAAGCTTCGAGGTACAACGCTAACTACATCTTGCAATCTTGATCTAGTTCCATTAACTGCCACATATTGCATTCTGTTACTTAGAAAAGCTTCAGTCCACGTCTGAACTTTTCTTTGGATACCAAAGTCTTTTCGAACTTTGAGCAAATTGCGTCAAATGGTTTAATTTCATCATACATCTGTGTCTAGTCCTCCAGTAAGTTTGATTAACATGACGGCACAATTCCATGTTGACTGTCTGTCAAGTAATTACATTTGACGATGAAATCTAGCATCCCCCCTCTCACAATAGTTTCATATATTTTAACTACTTGTGAAGTTAATGATATTGGTCTATAATTGCTATCGTTTTTTTTCTATCTCCTTTCTTATAAGTCGCAGTCACAATAGCAATTTTCCAATCAAATGGTAGATTTCCTTCATTCGGTGATTTGTTGAATAAAATTGAGAGTGGCTGGCTATAACATCAACATTTCTTTGAGATTTCTTGGCTGAATTTCACCACGTCCTACGGCTTTATAAGCATTCAAATTCTTTAAGATTTACTTGAACTGCCATTCTTCTACCTCCAGTAATCAAGTACTGATATTCGTATAAGTAGTGTCAAAGAAAAGGGTTTTCCACTTTCTTAACAGATTCGTTTAATATTTACACTTCTTTGCCTGCTACCTTAGTGAAAACCTATACCAAGAAATTATATTACCTCAACATTTTCAAAGTATATTTTAGTTTGTTCTCCATATTCGCTTTTACCTAATTACAAAATGAATATTTTTATACTTTTCTCTCTCTTTATATGCTTTTAAAACTCTAGAATTCAATTTAAAGTTATGAGGCAATTTGTCCTCATATTTGTGCTTCTCAGTGCGAACCAAATTGGCATAATATATCTTTTGCTTTCATATACTGTGTATACATAGCATAATACATTTGTGTGTGTATAATTACCTAATTATCATTACCCAATATATATATATATATATATATATATATATATATATATATATATATATATATATATATATATATATATATATATATATATGTGTGTGTGTGTGTGTGTGTGTGTGTGTGTGTGTGTGTGTGTGTGTGTGTGTGTGTGTGTGTGTGTGATTACCAAATTGTGTTTACGGGAAAGAGTCCAAAGCCCGTATCTTCCCGTCTCCTGATCGGTTCCATTTTATACTTAGTGATACTTATCATACCTGTCCTTAAAACTATGGATTGAGATAGCATTAACTACCTCCTCGCTTAGCCAATTCCAATTATCAACTACTCTTACACTGAAAAAGTATTTCCTTACATCCTGCAAAGAAGTTTTCTTACGAAGCTTTAAACTATGACCTTTAGTTCTAGAGCCTGCCATATCAAAATATCGATCCCTATCCACTCTATCATAACCATGAAGGAATTTAAAGACTGTCACCATATCCCCCCTCAATCTTCTAGCTTCGAGTGATGGTAAGTCTAATTCCCTCAGCCTCTCATCATAACTGAGATTGCGTATTTCTGGCACCAGTTTCGTGGCATGTCTTTTGAACTTTTTCAAGCTTAGCTATTTGCTTTTTCAAGTGCGGATTCCAAAAGGGGGCTGCATATTCGAGTTTTGGCCTCACATAGGTTACATTAATATTCCTGAACATTTCCTTGTCCATGTGCCTGAAGGCTACCCTTACATTTGATAAGAATGCATATGCTGCCCTTACTATGCCATTTATATGTATTTCTGGAGACAAATCTGCCAGTATGTTTACTCCTAGATCTCTCTCATTTTCTGTCTCTTGAAGTTGTACTCCAGCCACTGAGTAGTCAAGCTTGGGCCTTCTTGCACTTGTACCCATTCTCATTACCTTACATTTTGAAGTATTGAATTTCATTAGCCACTTTTCTGACCACTCATGCAGATTATTTAGATCTTCCTGAAGTTCTCTACCATTGTTCTCGTTTTTTGCTTTCTTCACAATCTTTGCATCATCTGCAAACATATTCATGAATGAATTTACAGACTCTGGTAGGTCATTTACATATACAAGGAACAAAAGTGGCCCTAAAACTGAACCCTGTGGAACTCCACTACTAAGTCTTCTCCATTCAGACACTGAGTGTCTTACTTTAACCCTCTGTTCCCTTCCTCATAAGTAAGTTTTTATCCATTCCAAAACATTTCCACCTATTCTAGCCATTGCTTGCAGCTTCCTAATAAGTCTCCCACGTGGAACAGTGTCAAATGCTTTCTGGAAGTCTAGGAATATGCAATCTGCCCAGCCCTCTCTTTCCTGTAAGATTCGGATTACCTCATCATAAAATTATAATAAGTTTGTTACTGTTGATCTACCTTCTCTGAAGCCATGTTGCCTCACTGACAAAAAGTTGAAGGATTCCAAGTGAAGGGAGATATGTTTCCTTAGTAGTTTCTCCATAACTTTGCAAACTATGCTGGTCAAGGAAACTGGTCTATAGTTCAGAGCCGTATCCCTCCTTCCCTTTTTGAAGATAGGTATCACATTTGCTTGTTTCCAGCATCTTGGAATCACCCCTGACTCCAGTGACTTTTTAAATATGATACTTAGTGCCACTGATATTGAGTTTGCGCATTTTTTAAGCACATGAGCGGATATGTCATCAGGACCTGTAGCTTTATGAACATCTAACTCCATCAGCGCCTTGCATACCTCTGTGGCTGTAAGGTTAATATTCTCTAATACCGGCCCTTGAGCTTCTATCTCTGCAATCTGAGGGAGTGGGGTATATTCTACTGTAAATATTGACTAAAACTCCTTGTTCAATTCTTTGCAGATCTCTTCATCCGTCTCAGTGATGCTTCCATCCTCTCTCATTAGCATTTAAACCTGTTCTTTTACCTTCAGTTTTCCTCCGATAAAGCTGTTGAAAAGCTTGGGATTTTCTTTAGCCTTCCTGGTGATGTCCCTCTCATAGTCTCTCTCTGCCTCTCTCCTTTTACTTAGGTAGTCATTTCTTGCTTTTTTGTAGGTTTACCAGGCATTTATGTTTTTTCTCCTCCTATACCTTTTCCAGCATTTGTCTCTCCACTCCTTAGCTCTTTTACACCCATTATCGAACCATTTCTCTCTGGCATGAATTACACCTACTTTGGTGACAGGTATGCAGCAATCTACTATCTTCCCATATTTCTCACAAAAGATGTCATACATTTCTTGTACAGATTTGTTGTAAAATAAGGTTCTCCAGTCAATAACTGCAAAAAGCTAATTCATTTTGATGTAATCTCCTTTCCGATAGTTCCTCCTCATGTCCTCAGTGCCTCTACTCTCAGGCAGAATATCTTCAATGATATACTCCATCAACAACACACAGTGGTCACTCTTTCCAGTTGGTGGTTCATACTCATTTTTTTCAATATCCAACACATTATCTGTGAATACTAGATCAAGTAGTGATGGCTCATCCCCACCCCTGGCCCTCGTTGGTTCCATTACATGTTGGTGTAGGAAATTCCCTTGTACGCAATCTAGGAATCTTGCCCCGAATGAGTCCTCACCACTGTGTGGGTCAAGATTTATCCAATCTATCTCTTTATGATTAAAATCTCCCATAATCAAAATCCTACATTTTTTTTTCCCATGCCATGTTAACAACTGAGTTTATGACTTCAATAGTACCTATATGACTTTCCTCATAAACTTCAAGCCTATTTTGGTTCCTTGGTGGGTTATATACAACAGTTATTATAATGCTCTCTGACCCAGTATTTATGCGAGCAACAAGAAATTCCTTGAACTCACTTTCTATAGCCAAGTTTATTTCTTCGACTTGAATCCTTTCACTTATGAGCAGTGCTATCCCTCCACCAGTCCTCAGATCTTTCAACCCTTAGTATTCTGGAGCCCTTAGGAAAAACTGTGACACTGTTTATGTCCTCACTCATCTTAGTCTCTGTAATTGCTACTATATCTGCCTTACTGTTGTGAATCCTATCTTTTAATTCTACTGCCTTACCAGCTAATCCATCAGCATTTGTGTATAACAATCTTAATGAGGCCCCATTCCCTGATCTTCTGTCATTATCTTCTTTATCTCCCCTCTGTCTGGAAGAACTCTGAAATGAAAATTTTTCTTCTCTTCTTCATTTCTTTCCTCATTTAACCTTCTTGCCTCTTGCAACAAGTTTTTGATCTTTCCCATCTCTTCCTGTGTTCTGTATCGTCTAATGAACACTTCTTTGAATTCTTGAAGGTCTTTTAGACTTTTCTTTCTCAACAATATTTCCCTACATGTTTCCCCTCTCTCAAAGGTTACTTTTGTTGGTCTTGGCTTTCCTTCCCTTGAATATTTACCTAGTTGGTGTATGTTTACAATATCCTCAGGACCACAAACTACTCTAAGCTATCTAATCAGGTCTACAACCCTAGTTTTATATTCTTCAAGTCTCCCCTGCCATGTTGGCTCCTGGGATTCGCTTATGCCTGAGATTACCACTGTCTTCTCCTTATCAAGTGCCTGTTTGATGAGTTGGTTTGCCCTTTCCATCACGTCTTTAATTTTTTTGATTACTGTCTCTTTATAGTCAACTGTTTGTATGTTTTCCAGTGCCACCACCTTTACAGCCTCTTTTACTGCCACATTACCCTTTAGTGCATCAGCAAAGGCAGTTTTCATGGCATCATTTTCCATATCCAGCTCCTGGAACTCTTTTCTGAACTGTTCAATGTTTTCCTTAATCTGGACATTCCAAGCTGCAATCTCGTCTCTCTCAGAAGAGAGCAGTGAACTAACATCTAATTCCTTTAGGTTGTCATTCAGCTGTTTGTTTTTATCTTCTTGTTTAGAAATTCTAGTTTCTAGTTGACTCTTTTCCCCTTCCAGCTTCATTATTCCTTTTTCTAGTTCCTTTCTCTCCTGCCCTTGTGCTTTATTTGCTTCCTCCAAAGATCTTATTTCCTCTCTGAGTGTTTCATTCTCTTTCATTTCTCCATCCATATTCCGAATTTTTTCATCAAGGCATATAACCATTGCCTCTAAATTCTTGATTTTCTGTTTAAGTCTCCTAATGGCTACCCCTCCTGCCGACCCATTGGTGGGAGAGGTTTGGGACAGAGATGGCCTCATTTTTATGTTCTCCCTCTCACAGCATATAGAAAGAAGAAGAGAAAGAAAAAAAAGAGAAAGAAACTTTTATTTAAGCTTCACACAGAATTTTTATATCTCCATATAAATGCTATTTAGTGACCCACTTTATCTCTTTTCTGGTAACACACATCTTAACTTAAAAATTTGACTATGGTAATTTAAGGATAAAAAGAAAAAGAAAAAAAAATGCAACAAAACAAAAGTCAAACCTGAAGGAAAATTCAAATTTGTGTCTGAGTTGGCACACACCTGTTTCTGCTATATATTCTTCCTAACTGATAAACTCACTTGCTAACCAAGATATGTTATCACAGGATTAGACTTTACATTGAACTCAATATATATACAAAATAAAAAAAAATAGTAAAAGAGAAAGCTAAAAGAAAAGAAAAAAAATGAAGAAAATAAGAAAGCTGTACTACTTGGCAACTTAACTCAGTACTGTTGACAGGTGTATATTTGGTATTTATTTAATTATTCAATTATTTCGAGTATCAAACTAACTAACAAGTTAATACAAATGGGAAGGATACTGATTTTAACAATATATGGAACCACAGGATCAGGTAAACGGCTTAAGAGCTTTCCCCAGTTTACACAAAAAATTAGGTAATGTGTATGATTACCTAATTGTGATTACCTAATTGTGTTTACGGGAAATAGCCCAAAGCTCGTATCTTCCCGTCTCCTCATCGGTTCCATTTTATACTTAGTGATACTTATCATACCTGTCCTTAAAACTATGGATTGAGATAGCATTAACTACCTCCTCGCTTAGCCAATTCCAGTTATCAACTACTCTTACGCTGAAAAAGTATTTCCTTACATCCTGCAAAGAAGTTTTCTTACGAAGCTTCAAACTATGACCTCTAGTTCTAGAACCAGCCATATCAAAATATCAATCCCTATCCACTCTATCATAACCATGAAGGAATTTAAAGACTGCCACCATATCCCCCCCTCAAACCTTTAGGTTCGAGTGATGGTAAGTCTAATTCCCTCAGCCTCTCATCATAACTGAGATTGCGTGTGATTACCTAATTGTGATTACCTAATTATGTTTACGGGAAAGAGCCCAAAGCTCGTATCTTCCCGTCTCCTCATCGGTTCCATTTTATACTTAGTGATACTTATCATACCTGTCCTTAAAACTATGGATTGAGATAGCATTAACTACCTCCTCGCTTAGCCAATTCCAATTATCAACTACTCTTACACTGAAAAAGTATTTCCTTACATCCTGCAAAGAAGTTTTCTTACGAAGCTTCAAACTATGACCTCTAGTTCTAGAGCCAGCCATATCAAAATATCGATCCCTATCCACTCTATCATAACCATGAAGGAATTTAAAGACTGTCACCATATCCCCCCTCACTCTTCTAGCTTCGAGTGATGGTAAGTCTAATTCCCTCAGCCTCTCATCATAACTGAGATTGCGTATTTCTGGCACCAGTTTCGTGGCATGTCTTTGAACTTTTTCAAGCTTAGCTATGTGCTTTTTCAAGTGCGGATTCCAAAAGGGGGCTGCATATTCGAGTTTTGGCCTCACATAGGCTACATAAATATTTCTGAACATTTCCTTGTTTCCATGTGCCTGAAGGCTACCCTTACATTTGATAAGAATGCATATGCTGCCCTTACTATGCCATTTATATGTATTTCTGGAGACAAATCTGCCAGTATGTTTACTCCTAGATCTCTCTCATTTTCTGTCTCTTGAAGTTGTACTCCAGCCACCGAGTAGTCAAGCTTGGGCCTTCTTGCACTTGTACCCATTCTCATTACCTTACATTTTGAAGTATTGAATTTCATTAGCCACTTTTCTGACCACTCATGCAGATTATTTAGATCCTCCTGAAGTTCTCTACCATTGTTCTCGTTTTTTGCTTTCTTCACAATCTTTGCATCATCTGCAAACATATTCATGAATGAGTTTACAGACTCTGGTAGGTCATTTACATATACAAGGAACAAAAGTGGCCCTAAAACTGAACCCTGTGGAACTCCACTACTAAGTCTTCTCCATTCAGACACTGAGTGTCTTACTCTAACCCTCTGTTCCCTTCCTTCTAAGTAAGTTTTTATCCATTCCAAAACATTTCCACCTATTCTAGCCATTGATTGCAGCTTCCTAATGTCTCCCATGTGGAACAGTGTCAAACGCTTTCTGGAAGTCTAGGAATATGCAATCTGCCCAGCCCTCTCTTTCCTGTAAGATTTGGCTTACCTCATCATAAATGTGTGTGTGTGATTACCTAATTGTGATTACCTAATTGTGTTTACGGGAAAGAGCCCAAAGCTCGTATCTTCCCGTCTCCTGATCGGTTCCATTTTTAGACTTAGTGATACTTATCATACCTGTCCTTAAAACTATGGATTGAGGTAGCATTAACTACCTCCTCGCTTAGCGAATTCCAATTATCAACTACTCTTACACTGAAAAAGTATTTCCTTACATCCTGCAAACAAGTTTTCTTCCGAAGCTTCAAACTATGACCTCTAGTTCTAGAGCCAGCCATATCGAAATATCGATCCCTATCCACTCTATCATAACCGTGGAGGAATTTAAAGACTGTCACCATATCCCCCCTTACTCTTCTAGCTTCGAGTGATGGCAAGTCTTATTCCCTCAGCCTCTCATCATAACCGAGATTGCGTATTTCTGGCACCAGTTTCGTGGCATGTCTTTGAACTTTTTCAAGCTTAGCTATGTGCTTTTTCAAGTGCGGATTCCAAAAGGGGGCTGCATATTCGAGTTTTGGCCTCACATAGGTTACATAAATATTTCTGAACATTTCCTTGTCCATGTGCCTGAAGGCTACCCTTACATTTGATAAGAATGCATATGCTGCCCTTACTACGCCATTTATATGTATTTCTGGAGACAAATCTGCCAATATGTTTACTCCTAGATCTCTCTCATTTTCTGTCTCCTGAAGTTGTACTCCAGCCACCGAGTAGTCAAGCTTGGGCCTTCTTGCACTTTGTTCCCATTCTCATTACCTTACATTTTGAGGTATTGAATTTCATTAGCCACTTTTCTGACCACTCATGCAGATTATTTAGATCCTCCTGAAGTTCTCTACCATTGTTCTCGTTTTTTACTTTCTTCACAATCTTTGCATCATCTGCAAACATATTCATGAATGAATTTACAGACTCTGGTAGGTCATTTACATATACAAGGAACAAAAGTGGCCCTAACACTGAACCCTGTGGAACTCCACTACTAACTCTTCTCCATTCAGACACTGAGTGTCTTACTCTAACCCTCTGTTCCCTTCCTTCTAAGTAAGTTTTTATCCATTCCAAGACATTTCCACCTATTCTAGCCATTGATTGCAGCTTCCTAATAAGTCTCCCATGTGGAACAGTGTCAAACGCTTTCTGGAAGTCTAGGAATATGCAATCTGCCCAGCCCTCTCTTTCCTGTAAGATTTGGCTTACCTCATCATAAAATTCTAATAAGTTTGTTACTGTTGATCTTCCTTCTCTGAAGCCATGTTGCCTCACTGACAAAAAGTTGAAGGATTCCAAGTGAACAGAGATATGTTTCCTTAGTAGTTTCTCCATAACTTTGCAAACTATGCTGGTCAAGGAAACTGGTCTATAGTTCAGAGCCGTATCCCTCCTTCCCTTTTTGAAGATAGGTATCACATTTGCTTGTTTCCAGCATCTTGGAATCTCCCCCGACTCCAATGACTCCTTAAATATGATACTTAGTGCCACTGATATTGTGTTTGCGCATTTTTTAAGCACATGAGGGGATATGTCATCAGGACCTGTAGCTTTATGAACATCTAAATCCATCAGCGCTTTGCATACCTCTGTGGCTGTAAGGTTGATGTTCTCTAATACCGGCCCTTGAGCTTCTATCACTGCAATCTGAGGGGGTGGGGTATTTTCTACTGTAAATACTGACTGAAACTCCTTGTTCAATTCTTTGCAGATCTCTTCGTCCGTCTCAGTGATGCTTCCATCCGCTCTCTTTAGCCTTAAAACCTGTTCTTTTACCTTCAGTTTTCCTCTGATAAAGCTGTGGAAAAGCTTGGGATTTTCTTTCGCCTTCCTGGTGATGTCCCTCTCATAATCTTTCTCTGCCTCTCTCCTTTTACTTAGGTAGTCATTTCTTGCTCTTTTGTAGGTTTGCCAGGCATTTATGTTTTTTCTCCTCCTATACCTTTTCCAGCATTTGTCTCTCCACTCCTTATCTCTTTTACACCCATTATCGAACCATTTCTCTCTGGCATGAATTACACCTACTTTGGTGACAGGTATGCAGCAATCTACAATCTTCCCATATTTCTCACAAAAGATGTCATACATTTCTTGTACAGATTTGTTGTAAAATAAGGTTCTCCAGTCAATAACTGCAAAAAGCTCATTCATTTTGATGTAATCTCCTTTCTGATAGTTCCTCCTCATGTCCTCAGTGCCTCTACTCTCAGGAAGAATGTCTTCAATGATATACCCCATCAACAACACACAGTGGTCACTCTTTCCAATTGGTGGTTCATACTCAATATTTTCAATATCCAACACATTATCTGTGAACACCAGATCAAGTAGTGATGGCTCATCCCCACCCCTGGCTCTTGTTGGTTCCATTACATGTTGGTGTAGGAAATTCCCTTGTACGCAATCTAGGAATCTTGCCCCGAATGAGTCCTCACCACTGTGTGGGTCAAGATTTATCCAATCTATCTCTTTATGATTAAAGTCTCCCATAATCAAAATCCTACATTTTTTCTCCCGCGCCATGTTAACAACTGAGTTTATGACTTCAATCGTACCTATATGACTTTCCTCATAAATTTCAAGCCTATTTTGGTTCCTTGGTGGGTTGTATACAACAGTTATTATAATGCTCTCTGACCCAGTATTTATGCGAGCAACAAGAAATTCCCTGAACTCACTTTCTATAGCCAAGTTTATCTCTTCAACTTGAATCCTCTCACTTATGAGCAGTGCTATCCCTCCACCAGTCCTCTCAGATCTTTCGACCCTTAGTATTCTGAAGCCCTTAGGAAAAACTGTGACACTGTTTATGTCCTCACTCAACTTAGTCTCTGTAATTGCTACTATATCTGCCTTACTGTTGTGAATCCTATCTTTTAATTCTACTGCCTTACCAGCTAATCCATCAGCATTTGTGTATAACAATCTTAATGAGGCCCCATCCCCTGATCTTCTGTCATTATCTTCTTTATCTCCCCTTTGTCTGGAAGTATTCCGTAACGAAAATTTTTCTTCTCTTCTTCATTTCTTTCATCATTTAACCTTCTTGCCTCTTGCAACAAGTTTTTGATCTTTCCCATCTCTTCCTGTGTTCTGTATCGTCTAATGAACACTTCTTTGCATTCTTGAAGGTCTTTTAGACTTTTTTTTCTCAACAATATTTCCCTACATGTCTCCCCTCTCTCAAAGGTTACTTTTGTTGGTCTCGGCTTTCCTTCCCTCGAATATTTACCTAGTTGGTGTATGTTTACAATATCCTCAGGACCACATACTACTCCAAGCTTTCTTATCAGGTCTACAACCCTAGCTTTATTTTCTTCAAGTCTCCCCTGCCATGTTGGCTCCTGGGATTCACTTATGCCTGAGATTACCACTGTCTTCTCCTTATCAAGTGCCTGTCTGATGAGTGGGTTTGCCCTTTCCATCACAACGTCTTTCATTTTTTCGATTACTGTCTCTTTATAGTCAACTGTTTGTATGTTTTCCAGTGCCACCACCTTTACAGCCTCTTTTACTGCCACATTCCCCTTTAGTGCATCAGCAAAGGACGTTTTCATGGCATCATTTTCCATATTCAGCTCCTGGAACTCTTTTCTGAACTGTTCAATGTTTTCCTTAATCTGAACATTCCAAGCAGCAATCTCGTCTCTCTCAGAAGATAGCAGTGAACTAACATCTAATTCCTTTAGGTTGTCATTTAGCTGTTTGTTTTTATCTTCTTGATTAGAAATTCTAGATTCTAGTTGACTCTTTTCCCCTTCCAGCTTCTTTATTCTTTTTTCTAGTTCCTTTCTCTCCTGCCCTTGTGCTTTATTTGCTTTCTCCAAAGATCTTATTTGTTCTCTGAGTGTTTCATTCTCTTTCATTTCTCCATCCATATTCCGAATTTTATCATCAAGGCTTGTAACCATTTCCTCTAACTTCTTGATTCTCTGTTTAAGTCCTCTGATGACTACCCCTTCTCCCGACCCATGGGTGAGAGAGGTTTGGGACAGAGATGGCTTCATTTTTATGTTCTCCCTCTCACAGAATATAGAAAGAAGACGAGAAAGAGGAAAAAAAAGGAAAAAAAAAAGAAAAGAGAAAAACTTCTAATTTACCTTCACACAGAATTTTTTATATCTCCATATAAGTGCTATTTAGTGACTCAGTTTGTCTCCTTTCTGGTAACACACATCTTAACTTAAAAACTTGACCATGGTAATTTACGTATAAAAAGAAAAAGAAAAACAAAAGTCAAACCTGAAGGAAAATTCGAATTTGTGTTCGAGGTGGCACCCACCTGTTTCTGTTATATATTCTTCCTAACTGATAAACTGACTTGCTAACCAAGATATGTTATCACGGGATTTAGACTTTACATTTAACTCAATATATATACAAAATAACAAAATAGCAAACGAGAAAGCTAAAAGAAAAGCAAAAAAAAAAAAAATGAAGAAAATAGGACTGCTGTACTACTTGGCAACTTAACTCAGTACTGTTGACGGGTGGGTATTTGGTAATTTTTTTTCTTTTATTATTCAATTTTTTTCGTGTATCAAACTAACTAACTAGTTAATATAAATGGGAAGGATACTGTTTTTAACAATATATAGAACCACAGGATCAGGTAAAACGGCTCAAGAGCTTTCCCCAGTTTACACAAAAAATTAGGTAATGTGGTGTGAGGCTCCACGTCTGGCAACTCTTCTAGATTTCCCTCAAGGCAGAAACTGGACGGCAGCTTCTCTCTCTTCTCACGAAAAAGTTCTCAATTTTTTTCCTTTAATATGAACAGTCTCGCCTTACAACAAATATTAGTTTTTGTACTCACAATACTCTGCACGATTTCGTATTTTTGGAACTTATGGTAAAGTTTTCCACTAAGCACTTTAGTAACTCGAAACTTTAAAATTTAAGAGGAGCAATTCCGTGTGTCACTGAACGCGCGGTGTGTGTGTGTGTGTGTGTGTGTGATTACCTAAGTGTGATTACCTAATCGTGTTTACGGGAAAGAGCCCATAGCTCATATCTTCCCGTCTCCTCATCGGTTCCATTTTGTACTTAGTGATACTTATCATACCTCTCCTTAAAACTATGGATTGAGATAGCATTTACTACCTCCTCGCTTAGCGAATTCCAATTATCACCTACTCTTACACTGTAAAAGTGTTTCCTTACATCCTGCAAAGAACTTTTCTTACGAAGCTTCAAACTATGACCTAATTGTCATTACCTAATTATGCTTATGAAAAAAGACTTATACTTGTAATTCCCCATCTCCTGGTCGCTTACATATTTATACTCATTGATACAGCTTTTATTTGTAATTAAAACTGCAGACTGAGTTACCATTAAATAGTTTTTCTGGCTAAATAATTTCTAATCATCAACTATTCTTACACTAAAAAAGTACTTCCTTACATGCTGTATATAAATTTTCTTACGAAGCTTCAATCTCTGACCTCTAGTTCTCGAGTCACCCATATCGAAATATCGCTCTCTCTCCACACAGTAAAAACCATGAAGGAATTTAAAAACCGTCACCAAATTCCCCTCATTCTTATAGCTTCGAGAGATGGTAAATCTAACTCCATCAGTCTCTCCTCATAACTGAGATTGAGTCTTTCTGATACCAGCTTCGTGGCATGTCTTTGAACTTTTTCCAGCTTATCTGTATGTTTAATCAAGTGCAGATTCCAAAAGGATGCATATTCAAGCTTTGGCCTCACATAAGTTACATAAATATTTCTGATCATTTCCTTGTCCATGTGTCTCAAGGCTACCCTTACAATTGGCGAGAAAGCATATGCTGCCCTTACTGTACAATTTATATGCATATCTGGAGACAATGCTGCCAATATGTTTACGCCTAGATCTCTCATTCTCTGTCTCTTGAAGTTATGAACCTGCTTTCCAGGCTTGGAGCTTCTTGCACTTGTACCTACACTCTTAACCTTACATTTTGAAGTATTGTATTTCATTAGCCATTTTTCTGACCCCTCATGCAGACAATTTAAGTCTTCCTGATGTTCTCTACCTCTGTTCTCGTCTTTTGAATTTTTCACTATCTTTGCCTCATCTGTAAACATATTTCAGAATGAATTTGCAGACTCTGGTAGGTCACTTACATATACAAGGAACAAAAGTGGCTGTGACAGAGTGCTTCTCTTCAAGTTGCCAGAGGTCATTTATAGATAAATTATTAGTTAATTTAGGAACTTTTAACTGTCTTTTCATTTTTTTACTGAAATACAATTCTCGTTCCTTACATTTTGCTGATTATGATTATTTGCAATTTATATTTCAGCATATCACTAATTTTGAATATATCTTAATTAATATTCTTGTACGTGTAGAAATCATGATCCCAATATAAAAATCTCCCTCCTAATTTTCTGTTTTCTGCTTTTACTTTTATCTCATGAACGATCCTAGCGAGTCTGTTAGATATGTTGTTTACACAATTTTCTTATTATAAAATTGCTTTTGATGATAAATTTCATATATTATAAAAATTGCTCTTGATGATAATTTTGCTATGAATTTGACCCTGCTGATATGTCATTAGCCTGTCTAGATACATTTCAGTAGCTTATTTACTATTTGAATATTTAAAATTCAATCTCCAGCAACGCAAAGAATGCCCTGCAGATATTTCGCCAGTAACCTATTTTGCCCATAAATAATTCTCGTTTCTTTTGTTGCTTCCGCTTGTTGTACCTAAAATACTGTCTCTCCCTTGCGTCTTTGCCATAATTGCCTGCCAGGGACCACCACTACAGAAGGCCCTTGAATTTTATATGAACGAGTTACTGCTCTGAATATACACCCTACAGGCTGGCCGAATGATGACACCACGAGGAGGGACACTTGATCACTCTCAATTGGTGACCAAAGATCCCAGAGGCAAGATCTCACCTTAGCAGTCTCACTTACTTCGAACCCTTTTTGTTTACGTGGCATCTTCACAGATGCCAAATACCTTATTGGTCAAAGCCTGAGAAAGTTTTCTCAGTTCCAGTCCCATACAAATGCACTTTTGTAGAATACCTAACTGGAATCTCATTTTTCAAATTTAATTCCTTAAGCTGGAAATTACTGCCGATATACACTGATAAGAAATTTCTCTCATTGCGGGTGCCAAAGTAAAATTTCTCCCTCAGAAGATTACTCATTACCACATAAGATTCTATCCCTTCTCCTAACGATGTCTAATTTCATTAAAAGGGTGATCAACACTGTGAAGTTAACACAAATAGTGACAAAACCGTTCTGCATAACCCCTAATTCTAGGACTCCAATACATCTAATAATAACAAATAAAGTGGAAAGCATACCCTATTGGGATGTAGTTCCCTGCCCAATTGCAGACCACGAGCTGAACATTGCTATGCTAAACATAAACAAGCCCAAAAGGAAGCTTCTCTTCAAGACATTCCAGTGTCTAAAAAATTACTCCCCTGATGTCTTTTGTGAAATATTAATCAACAACACAAATCTACTTTATAGAATTAAATACACAGATAACGTCGATTTGCAAGTTGAGATTCTAACAAAAGTCTTCTGTGAATGCTTAGATAGCTGTGCACCCATTGTAACAAGAAAAATAACCCACCCCTCATCCCCCTGGCTAACTAATGACATCAAAGAGGCTATGCAGATCAGAAATCAAATACAAAAAGAGCTAAAAATTAATAGATATGATATGACTCTCCGAGAACTTTATAAAACAAAAAAGAAACGTGTCAGATCTCTCATCAATGTAAGTAAAAAAGACTTTTACAAAAAACAATTTAATGACTCTAGACATGATACAGCAACAACATGGAAAGTGATAAGAAGCATGACACCAAATGAAAAGAGTACCTCAGAAAGTTATGAAAATATTAGGGAGTTGAAAGACAAAGCGGAAAACTTTAATAACTATCTTGCTAACATTGGCAAAAATACATATTAGAAAACACAAGAAAGCATCAACTCAGTGAATATGAGTTATTGCTTAAATGACAATTCTTCCAATGTAAACACAAGAGAGTACTTCAAGATAAATCCTATCGATTGTGCTACCCTAATTCTTACCATAAAGAGCCTAAGAAACTCTGGCTCTTATGGTCCAGATGGTATGCCATTTCAGTTCATCAAAGATGCATTACCCATGATTGTATCTTATATTCTAACTATTATGAACATTTCCATTGTTACTAAAAAGTTTCCTGACTCTTGAAAAAAAAATCATATGTAATACCTCTGCATAAAAAGGGGGACAGAGAAGATGTGACAAACTATTGTCCCATTTCCCTGCTACCCATTTTATCTAAAATATTAGAAAAAATTGTTGCATGCCAACTTATGTCATATTTAGAGTCAAATAGACTATTAGCTATTAACCAACATGGTTTCAGACTGAAACTCTCGACAGAAACCGCACTGCTCAAAGTTACGAATAGTATCTATAATAATATAGATATGAAAAAAATATCTAGGCTTGTATTATAAGACTTATCAAAAGCCTTCGACAGTGTAAACCATGAAATTCTTATAAGTAAATGTACTAACCTAAATATTGATCCTTGCTGGTTTAGAGAGTATCTATCTAATCATAAACAGTCTATACGTCTCAACAACATTATCTCTATACCAAAAAATGTATCATTTGGTGTTCCACAGGGATCAGTACTCGGTCCTATCCTCTTCTCCATATACGTAAATGATATATCTTCTTTCATTTCTGACTGTCTAGTCGTACAATATGCAGATGACACTCAAGTACTCCTTAGTGGTGATATTAATAATCTCATAGAGTTAACCTTAAGAGCAGAAAACACTCTGTCAAAAAATAAAACCTATTTTCAAGATGTTGGGCTGTTAATTAACGAAAGTAAAACAATGCATATTTATTGGTTCAAGGTTCCATATAGCACAAATTCCAGAAAACACAACAATTAATTTTTGCGACTATATTATTACACCTAGCAAAACAATAAAAAACCTAGGAATTCACTTTGATAACTACATGTTGTTTGATTCCCACATAGATAAAGTATGCAAAAAGGTTACAGGAACATTAATGTACTTATCACTTATAAAAGACAATTTTGAGACTACCACTCGAATAACTGTTTTTGAATCTCTAGTCCTAAGTCACATTAATTACTGCACAACTGTCTGGGGAGCTACCACTAAGACTCAGATAAACAGAATACAGAAGCTTATTAATTTTGCAGCTCGAGTTGCCCTGGGAGGAATAAGAAAATATGACCACATCACACCAGCTCTCAATAAACTTGGGTGGGTGCGGGCAGAAAACAAGGTCACTTATGCTATTTATGTTTTTGAATTCAAAATTTTGGACCATCATTATCCTAGCTGGCTATTTAATTTAAAAACAGTCAGGGATATAAGGGGAACCAACACAAGACAGAGCATTGAGCTCTTTATTCAGAGAACAAACACAGAAGCAGGTCCAAAGATGATCACTATTAAATGGCCAACACTCTGGAACAATATTCCAGAGCATCTTAAAAATGCATCCTCCTTCACAGCTTTCAAAGGCAAACTATATAGTTTTCTTTTGGACAAATAGTTGCTGCTCACACATAAACTATACTTAATGATTTAATGCAATATCCCTTAACAATAACCTCTGTATATGTAAACTGATATCGACTTCTCTGTTCTCTAAGTTAAGACCTAATTATTCTCATTGTAAGGAAAACCAATAAGGTAATGATGCCGATAATAACGATACTGTATCTAGTGTTATTATTGCTACTTTATTATTAACATTATTGCTAACATTTTTCTTACAGCATTATTATTTTCTATGAAAGCTACATTTAATTTAACTGTATGTATTACCCTCTTACTTATTAGTTCAATTACATGTATACTTATAAGTTACTTTTACTTTTAGAAGAATAACCATTGTACAAAAGTGGAAGTAAATGTTTGTTTGTTTGTTTGTTCTATCTTCGTAAATAAAGTGTTTTACGTCAATACTCATATATCAAGAGTTTTTTTCCGCTCTAAATTGCAAATAATTAATAATTTAAATAAAGTGTTTTCTGCTATAAACTGCAAATAATTAATGAGTAATTTTGCCCTGTTGGCATTGCAAATGTTTCTTGGTAACCACAATTTAATGAGTACATAATGTATTTATCTTGGTGATTCTTCATTTATTGGGAATAAAGTGTTTTGAGTTATAAGTTGCAAATACTTCAAAAGGTGGTTTTACCCCTTTGGCACTACATGCTGATTCTTCATTTATTGGCAATGAAGTGTTTTGAGTTTTAAGTTGCAAATATTTCATAAGCTGGTTTTGCCCTTTTGGCACTGCAATTATTTCTTGCTAACCAAAATTGAATGAATACTGTATTTATCTCGTAGCTTCTTCTTTTATCATAAATAAAGTATTTTACCATATAAATTGCAAATAATTAATAAGTAATTTTGCCCTATTGGCATTGCAAATGTTTATTGTTACTCACAATTTAAGGAATACATACTGCATCTGTCTCGCTGATTCTTCATTTATTGTGAAAAAAATTATTTTACGCTAATACCTGCAAACAATTAATGATTTTGTATGCCCTTATGGTAGTGTAAATAGTTCTGGTTAGCTGTGACTAACCAATATATTTTCATCCAGTAGAATAATATTGGAAAATCATTATTTGCATGCTCGTGCCTTCAGTGTTCCCATTATTAACAGTGTGTCATTTCTGTTTTTCAATTGCAGTGTCCTCTACTCTACTATTCTTGTGTGACAGAGGTGAATGTTGAGTTAAGGACAAAGTCTTGGCATCCATCTGTGGTGCCGGGAATCGAAATCGTGCTCACCACCTCCAGGATTTGAAGCAGCATTCCATAAATTTGCATTTTTAAATTTGTTCCAGTTTTCCAATAATTAATTCTTTTTGTTATGTCATTGCATTTCCGAAATTAAAAGAAAGCTGAATTCTGAGATTCATTTAACCGAGAACTGGTATTCGGAGGCAAAAACAAGCATTATCTCTCCCGTCTGTTTTTGAGCTCTTAACCGAGTTCAGTACCTTGAGTCTCCTTAGTAAAACTAAAACTTACCAACATCCTCCCCACAGTGGTCTTAAAATTGAATCCTGTGGAACTCCACTACTAACCCTCCTCCATTCAGACACTGAGTGTCTTACTCTAACCCTCTGTTTCCTTTCTTCTATGTAAGTATTTATTCATCAGAAGACATTTCCATCTATTCCTGCCATTATTACCAGCTTCTTAATAAGTTTCCTGTGTTGGACCATATCAAATGCTCCTGAAAATCTGAGAATATCCAATCTGCTTAGACCTCTCTGTCTTTATAATTCTGGCTTACATCATTATCAAATCCTAATAAGTTTATTACTGTTGCTCTACCTTCTCTGAACCCATGTTCTCAATAACTTTGCAAGCTATGTTGGTCAAGGAAACAGGCCTATAGTTTAGAGCTGTATCTCTCCTCTCTATACTGGAGATAGGTACCAAGTTTGCTTGTTTCCAGCATCTTGTAATCTCCCCAGATTCCAGCCAGTTTTCAAATATGATGCATAGCCCTGCCGATTTTGTCTTAGCGCTCTTCTTAAACACATAAGTGGTTATGTCATCAGGGTCAGCAGCTTTATGGGCATCTAACTCCATCAATGCTTTGCATATCTCAGTAGCTAAAAAGATGATGTTCTATAATAATGGCACATGATCTCTTATCTCTGAAATCTGAGATGGTGGAGTGCTTTCTACTGTAAATACTGATAGACACTCTTCGTTTAATGCTTCACAGATCTCTTTATCTATCACTATGATGCTTCCATCTGGCATCTTTAAGTTTAAAACCTGTTCTTTAGCCATCAATTTTCCTCTGAAAAAGCTGTAGAATAACTTGGGATTATTTATAGCCTTCATGGTAATATCCATCTCATAATCCCTCTCTGCCTCTGTTATTTTGCTTAGGTAATAATTTCTAGCTAATTGTAAGTCTGCAATACCTTTCCCCTTCCTATGCCTATTCCAGGATTTGTCTCTCCACTTTTTAGATATTTTGCACTCTGTATTGAATCATATTTCTCTAGCATGAATAACTCCTACTTTGGTGGATGATATACAACAATGTAAGTATCCTCCCTGATCCTCCCACAAAGGATTTTGCACATCTCTTGTTCAGATTTGTTATTAAATAAAGTCATCCTATCAATAACTACAAATAGATGATTAATTTTGTTCTAATCTCCCTTTGGATAGTTCTTCCTCGAATCCTTCTCAGCATCCCTACTCTCAGGCAGAAAATTTATGATGATATTCTCCATCAACAATACATTGTGGTATTTTTTTTCCAATTGGAGGTTCATAGTTAAACATGCCAATATCCAACAGTTTATCAGTGAATACTAGATCATAGTGTGAGGAAGCCAGCCCAGGATACCAGCACTATCTCACCTGCTAGACAATTACGACAATGTAATCATGCTGAACGACCACGAACCAACCCACGACAAAGGCCAATCTGAGAATTTCAGATGGCTTCCAGATCCCAGCCCCCCTCCCCTTGGAACTTTTGATATGCTAATTGAAACAACTTTGAGCAACACATCGCCAATTGGTACGCAGCATGCACCCTCCCGGAGGACATTGACCAGGTGGAGGTAGACCTAGTCAGCGCATACAAACCGCTGCTGACCTCTCCAACCCCCTCTGCGAGCAAGGGCACTTCAACCACCGAGACAGATGGTACTACTGTGACAGAGTGAAGGGGCTCCATCACACTGGTTCATGGTCGCCAAGAGAGTTCACAAAATTTGTCCAACCGAAAACTCTTATCGCCTTCTCAAAACAGTTAAGCAACATGTCCATGAAGAAATTAAAGAGATTAAGGGAAAAAATGGCACAAATGGTGCTCCACACTTGATGCTCACACAATAGTGAGCCAAATGTGGGAAATGATTAACTTCATAGCAAAAGGAAGAACACCAAAGACCATCCCTCACAAAGACCACAGCGCAGAAGCAAAAGACCTCTCTCTTAAATTTTCAGAGAGAGCCAACTCCAAGCAACTCCCTCCAGCAACAGAGGAATCTCACAGCGCCTCTCTACCGAAAGATGAGAAAAGATTGAACAAGCCTGCAACACCGAAGATTCCACCGACATCCCCTTCACCCTCACCGAACTGAGAAGAATGAGCAAAAGCTTGAAGAACACAGTCCCAAGGGCATATAGGATCATATATACCATGATCTAAAACCTCGGACCCCAGGGGGAGCTCACATTACATTTACCAATCAACACCACATGGACCCAAAGAATTAGACTACCTTCATGGAACAGGGCAGATATCCAGCCCCTATTGAAACCAAAAGATCCAAATAACCCATGTCTAATATCCCTTTAAGCTGTTTGAGCAATACAGCTGAGAAGAGGATGCTGAACTGACTCCGCTGGAAATACCAACCCTTCCATCACAGTATGTTTGCCTATCAACCTGGACTAAGAGCAACTGAATGCGTAGCATCCCTGCTATCATTTTTGAATAACAAAAAAAGGGAGCATTATCTTCCTGGACCTAGAGAAAGCCTTTGACCTGGCTAATGTACCTGCCATACTCTTGGCACTTGTCGACAAACAAGTCACAGGTAATATCTCCTGGATCAATCTGAGTCTACTGGACTGCAGTGCTCGAGTGAAAATACGGGGACACTATTCAATCTTGAAGCAACTGGAAAATGGGACTCCACAAGGTAGTATCCTCAGTCCCTTGCGCTTCAACTGCCTGATGGAAAGAATCATGGACATCAAGCTTCACCCAGGACTATGATCTTCAATTACGCCAATGATTTTGCCCTGGTGGCCAGAGGTCGTGATGCCTTTGACCTTGCCCAAAGAAGCCTAACAAATGTCTGCATCACCCTTGGGCTCAAGATAAATGCTCTCAAAACAAAAGCACCTGCCATCCACCAGTGAGAGCCAGAAAATAAACTGGTCATAAATAACAACCCTCTTGACTGGGTCACCCGGCACCAGCACTTAGGTGTTTACATCGATAGCGCGCTCTCCTTCGGACCTGAGATCCAATACCTACATCAGTGGTTCCCAAACTTTTCACTACCAAGGACCCCTTTTATTTAAATGATTTTTTACCCGGACCCCAGGATATTGAAACGTCTGTCAACTTAACATGCTGCTTTAATAAACTAGCAACAAACTCCACTTATCAGAAAACTAGATTAATTTCTGCAGAAAGACATATGTAAATGAAAAAATGGGAAAATATATAAAAAATATAAAGAAAGAAATACAGAACAGAACAGAGCAGAAAAAAGTACTTTATCTTAATCTCATTAATGAGATGGGTGATGCTGTTTTGCTGCTACTATGTTTTCAATTTCAGGTTCAATGGCAGACAGTTTGAAGCGAAGATCAGGTTCCACATTCATCCTATTTCTGTATCTTGATTTTATGTAAATGAGTTGTGAGAAAGCCTGCTCGCATAAATACGTAGTAGGGAATGGCATTAGATATTTCAGGGCATTGGTTGCCAGTTCTGGGAACTCATTTTTCAATAGTAACCAAAAGTCTGATAAATTGTAACGGCTGAAACGTGATCTTAGTGAAGTGTCACATGAAAGTTCAACAAGACTATTTTCTTCTTTTGCTGTTAATTCTTTTACATCTTTTACATTTACATGAAAAGGATCCCTAATCCACTTGTTATTACCATCATGAGGAGGAAAATAATCCCTAAAACTGATCTTTAAACCTTGCAAATGCTGCTTAAAAAGGCTTCTTATTTCTTCAGAAATGTTTTCTTCAGAAGTTCCAAGAAAGTCATAAAGTATTGGAAAGGATTCAAACACACCACTATGCAGATGTTCAGACCACAATTCTAATTTCTTGAGCATGGCTTCAACTTTATCTTCAACTTTAAAAATAGTTACGGATATCCCTTGTAGGCTCAAATTTAGGTCATTCAAATAAGTAAAGATGTCAGACATGTATGCCACAATAGCTAGCCACGAAAAGTTATTAAACCATTCTCTCCCATGAAATGATTTATCATGAAGAAATAGTCTTATTTCATCACGCAACTCAAATATGCGGGTAAGTACTTTACTGCGGGACAGCCACCGCACTTGAGAATGCAAGAGCAGTTGTTCATGAGCGCTACCCATCTCCTCACAAAGAACACTAAATATACGAGAATTTAAGGGCTGAGCTTTTATGAAGTTAACTACTTTCACTACTTCATCTAGAGTCGTCTTCAATTTTTCTGGCATTTTCTTTGCTGCCAACGATTCTCTATGTATGCAGCAATGAGTCCACTTGACATTTGGTATTATAGCATGGATTTTTGCCTTTAGTCCTTTGTACTTTCCCGACATTGCGGGAGCCCCATCAGTACTGACTCCTACACACTTTGACCATCCAATTTCATTAGCTATTATAAATTCATTCAAACTATTGAAAATAGACTCACCAGTTGTGTGTGTTGGCAATAACTGGCAAAAGAGAAAATCTTCCTTAATTGTACCGTCAAATTCATATCGTATGAATGCAAGTAAATCAGCACTGTTAGTAACATCTGTACTTTCATCTAACTGTAAAGAATAATACGGACTTTTAATTACTCTCTTCACTAGTTGATTTTTAGCACTGTCAGACATGTCTTCTATTCGCCTCTTGACAGTGGTGTTTGACAATGAAATGAGATCAAAATTCTTTGATACTTTGTCTCCATGCATCCTAGAGGCCATTGCTTTGGCAGCAGGCAGAAGTAGTTCCTCTGCTATTGTGTGTGGTTTTCCACTCTTTGCTATTAAAAGAGAAACATCATACGAAGCACACACAGCATTCTTATTATCACCCCCGGTTGCTATTTTTTCTATAATATTTTGTCTTGAAAGCAGTTCTTCCCGTCTTCTTTGAAAATATTCAACAGGTTTGTTAGTATGCTCCTTATGCTTAGTTTCAAAATGCCGGCGAAGTTTGGCTGGCTTCATACTTTCATTGGACAATATTTCATAACAGAAAACACATTGTGGTTTCTGTTCACCTTCACTGCCTCTACATATAAATTCAAAGGATATGTATTCATCACAGTATTTACGGTTTTTGTGTTTCGACTGATGAGTCAGTGTCTTTTCACTTGAGCTTGTCGCACATTCACCTTCTATGTCACTACTGTCTTGTTTTAACCTGCTTCCGGTTTTTAACCACCGAGCCATCATACGATCAGATATTTACAATAAATAGTCATTGATGTAGTTAAGACAACTAAATATTAAGGTTCGGGAATCAAACACAGACGCACTGACTACGGACTGCTCAAGTTGCATTAACGTTTGGATGCAACTGTCGGTTCAAAACGTGAAGACGGTGAAGGAAGAGCGAAGTTGCAGCAATCAGTGTGCAGAACTTCAGCTCAGACTGAGCTCGCACGCCACAGTCTGACTGTACGTGTTCAACACATGACAGGTTGGTAATCTCACATGTATAAATGATTCGGTCCTACCGTACTGTGATTGCCTGACATCCGACATGTCACTTTCATGTACAGTGTTAAATGCATAAAAAACTAAAGAGAGAAAGAAAAGAAAAATAAATAAATTATATAATCAGGAAACGTTTATTTTTAATATTGCCATAGTTATGAGAGCATGGGTACGTTACGTTGCCTTTGTATAACTGCATTATTATTTTTTCTTTTAAAATGCTTATTCACTTACATATATATATATATATATATATATATATATATATATATATATATATATATATATATATATATATATATATATATATATATATATATATATATATATATATACACATATATATATATATATATATATATATATATATATATATATATATATATATATATATATATATATATATATATATATATATATATATATATATATATATATATATATATATATATATATATATATATATATATATATATATATATATATATATATATATATGTATATATATATATATATATATATATATATATACATATATATATATATATATATATATATATATATATATATATATATATATATATATATATATATATATATATATATGTATATATATATATATATATATATATATATATATATATATATATATATATATATATATATATATATATATATATATATATATATATATATATATATATATATATATATATATATATATATATATATGTATATATATATATATATATATATATATATATATATATATATATATATATATATATATATATATATATATATATATATATATATATATATATATATATATATATATATATATATATATATATATATATATATATATATATATATATATATATATATATATATATATATATATATGAAAATTTCAATTTAGTTCACAGACCCCCAGTACTACCTTTGCGATCACCAGGGGTCCGCGGACCACAGATTGGGAACCACTGACCTACATGACAGATGCAAAATGTGCCAGTGTGTTCTATCGCACCTGTCTGGAATCTACGACGGTGCCAACAGTAGTCTCCTCAGAACTTTTTATGTACAGGCTCTACGATATCCTCGTGGACTACACTTGTCCTGCCCTTTGACTTCTCTAAAAACCTCAATGGGCAAAAATTGAGGTCATACAAAATAACACAATGCGAGTTATGCTAGGAGCCCTCATCTGGACAAAGATGATTAATAAACTTCTAGCTGGAAACTAACCTCCTTTCTTTGAATCACAGATCTGTGCAGAGAATGACTTCCATCATAGCCAAGAATACTGCAGCATAACACCCCTGCATTGCCGGCAAGGACTTCAACCTTGCTCTAAATCAACATCCTGACCTTCCTAGGAAAATCTGGTTGGCAAAGGTCAGCACTGAACCTCCAGCCTTAGGTGTTGTGAGTGACATCCAAGCTAGGAACCTGGACACTCTTCATCCACACTACAGATGTCCTCCACCATGGAACGACCACCCGCTCAACATCAAGATTGAACTTCCAAACGCTTCAAAGAGTTCAGTCAACCCGAGCATCCTCAAAGATATATACATTGGTAAAATACAGAATTGGAGCAGACCAAACTCCCTGACTATCTACACTGATGGCTCAGTTAATCAAAAGACTGGAGCCTCAGCCACAGTCTTCATCACAGAAGGACACGAGGAGTCCTGGAGACTGTCTAATTCCTGCTCCTCACTCCAAACTGAGTTAGTTGCCATTGCAAAAGCCCTGCATCAGAAGCAGACCATGCCCTCATTCTCACATACTCAAGGTGTGCCTTACAAGCCATTCAGTAAATACCCCTAGAGAGATAATGTGAGAATCATCATAGCTATACTCCACCACTACCACAGGGTCAAATAACACCGGCAAAGCCCTCTTACTTGCCTGGATCCTCAGCCATGTCGGTATCAGAGGAAATGAAGAAGCAGATCATGCAGTCAAACAAGCCTCCCTGTGGACAGAGATTCAAATATCTCTTACCCCCCAGCATCCTCCAGATCAACTCGAAAGTCACCAGGAAACTTATCGACCTATGTCTACAAAGACAACCAGTGCACAAATACTGGATCAGCCTCCACATCCTGGTACAAAGCAGTTACCAATCTCCAGGCTATAAGCTTCCCGAGAACTCTTCATAGAAGTACTGCAGTCAATTTCTACAGAATAAGACTGGGGTAAAAATGCATCTGGAAGCTCAAAGATAATACTATGAAAAAATGCACTTTCTGCCAAGAAGAAACACCAAGACCTCTCCTACATTACATCATGGAATGTGATGCCTTGAAGTAAGGTGGACAACCAGAGCCACTACCACCCCTGTCAAAATCCTGACGATCCTAGCAGCCACAAACATACTAAGAACAGTGATGCATTATATGAGTACCCTGCTGGACATGGCAATAGCTGCCCGTTGAAAGACTATGACTGAAGGTATTAGGATGCAACTAGGACTGGCCCAGACAGTTCCAGGTTGAGTCTTCCTTCAGGACGGTTCTTTCCTCATGACTACATCTACACTAAATATTCTGATGTATTCATTACACATCTCTTGCAATTCCATTGCATTTGACAAGTCACAACATTCCCCACATCTGTCTCTTTTTCTTTCTTTTTTCCTCACATTTGTTATTATTTATGGAAGGTCAACAGCTAATGGCCCCCAGTACCAGGCATAGAGGGGTGCGAAGAATCTCTGGGGATCGTGTTGACTCCACTATTGGCTTGAGGGCAGACACGCCTTGTGGTAGTAATGGTTCTGCCCTTAACCTTGCACCTCCCAATAGATCTGCTTCTTTCACTCTTCACTATTCAGACATTCATGCGCTGAACTCTAATCTTTCGTCTGTGGAACAGTACTTGGGCACTTTCCTCCCTAACCTCCTCCTCCTATCTGAAACCCAGCTGTCTATACATGCTTCCACTGACCCAATTCAAATCTCTCACTATAATCTGTATACTCATTTTCGTTCCAAAGGTGGGGTCTGTGCATACTGCAACATTAACACTCCTGCTGCGAGGCTCATGAACTTTGTATCTCCTGACTTTGATGTTCTCTGGCTAAAAGTCTATCTCTCCACTATCACTATCTTCCTTTGCTTCTGCTACTGTTCTCCAAACTCCACCGAGTTTGTGTCTTTCTTTGAATATCTGTCCTCGTGCCATGAGTCCTTGCTATCTTCTCACCCACATGCCGAAGTTCTCTATATTGGAGACTTCAATGTACACCAAAGTGAGTGGCTTCATCCTTCTCACACAGATGTGGGAGGAAGCGAGGCCCTTGCTTTCTCTATTACTCATGATCTGGAACAAATTATCAAACATCCTACTCGCAATTCTGATCATCACGAACATGCTGCAAACACTCTTGACCTATTTTTTACTTCTAGCCCTTCAAATTATTCTTATTCTGTGCTTTCCCCTCTTGGTAAATCTGATCACTCTATGATCTCAGTCTCTTTCATTTTTGCTCCCCCACCACCAATCCCTCCTACTCAGCGCTGCCTTTGACACTTCGAGCGTACCCAATATGAAAATTTGCCTAACTTACTCTTGACTTCACATGGGTTGACTACTGCTTTCGGTCCCGCAACCCTGATCAGGAAGCTCTAAAAGTTGCCGAGATCATGACCGCGGGAATGGAGGCGTACATCCCCTCTTCTACAAAAACTTTCTCTCCCCATGAACCTTGGTTTGACCATGCCTGCTCCATGGCTATCCAGGCTAGGAATTGGGCTCACCGATCTTGCCAAGCCTCTCCTTCCGATTTCAATCACTCTGCTTTTATTATAGCTAAGAATCACTGTACTGCTCAGATTCGAAGGTCTAAGGCTTCCTTTATAAGAAGGAAAGTTGATAACCTTAACTCCTCTCCTACTGACAAATGCTTCTGGTTCTTAGCCAAAAACTTCAGTAACTCAAGCTTTCCCCCTCTCATTCATTCTGATGGTTCTATAGCTTGCTCTCCCACTGACAAAGCCACTCTCTTTGGTTCTCCTTTTTGTGCCAACTCTTCTACCAACAATTCCACTCACCTGTTCCTGAGTCTTTACCCCTCTCTAACCCTATGCCCTCCCTTATCCTTTCTTCACGCAAAATTCATAAGATTCTTCGCTCGCTAAAGATGAACAAGGCATCTGGTCCCGATGGTATCCCTGCAAAGTTCCTTAAGGAGTTTGCAGATGAACTGGCTCTCGTGCTTTGCCATCTTTTTCACCTCATTCTGTCAAGCAGTATCTATCCTTCATCTTGGAAGCATGCTCTAGTTCACCCTGTTCCTAAGAAGGATGACCGCTCTATTCTATCCTTCATCTTGGAAGCATGCTCTAGTTCAACCTGTTCCTAAGAAGGGTGACCGCTCTATTCCTTCTAACTACCGACTTATTGCCCTAACCTCCTCTATTGCTAAAGTTTTCGATACTTTGCTCAATTCTCACTTCTTGAAATGCCTTGAATCTAACTCACTTATCTCCGATCACCAGTACGGCTTCCGCAAGGCAAGATCCACTGGTGATCTCCTGTCCTATATTACTCGTGTATGGTCATCTTCTCTGAGGAACTATGGGGAATCCTTTGTCGTCGCCCTTGGTATCTCTAAGGCTTTTGACAGAGTCTGGCACAAGGCTCTGTTGGCCAAACTCCCTGCCTATGGCTTTACCTCTTCTTTCTGTTCTCTGATTCCATTTTCTTACTGACTGTTTTATATCTGTAGTAGTTGATGGCACGACATCTAGCCCTTTCTCTGTTACAAGTGGTGTTCCACAGGGCTATGTTCTTTCACCTACTCTGTTCCTTTTCTTCATCAATGATCTTCTACAATTCCCATCTTCCTCTCTTCTTCATGCCTTTGCTGATGATTCTATCCTTTACTTTTCCTCTGCCTTTTTTTCACAGCCTTCATCTGCTACTCGTAATCAATCTCGTATCACTCTTTCTTCTACTCTTAACTCCGATTTGCAGAGAGTATCTGAGTGGGGCACTCAAAGTTTAGTTAAATTCAATGCCTCCAAGACACAGTTTCTGGCTATCCCTTTATTTTCTTCTCCTCCTGATAACCCTGTTGTCTTCAAAACCAATGAAATTTACCCTCTTAACTCTATCAACATATTAGGATTCCATATAGCCTCTAACTTGTCTTGGAGGACTCACATATTCCAAATTTCTAAATCTTCATCCAAAAAATTGGGTTTTTTGTTTTGTTTTCGTGATTACTTTTCCTCTTTGCAGTTACTTAAAATTTACAAAGGTCTTATCCATCCCTGCTTAGAATACTGCTCAGACATCTGAGGTACTTCTTCTTATACTTATCTCCTTGATAGGGTTGAATCTAAGGCAGTCAGACTCATTAATGATCCTTCTCTTACTTCTAACCTGGATTCTCTCTCGCTTCGCCGTAAGGTATCTTCCCTTTTGCTTTTCTATCGCTACTACTTTCATCGCCGCTCTGATGAGTTGGCGAGTTGTATCCCTCCCCCACTGCTGAGGCCGCGTAACACTCGCAAAGCGGCCTCATCTCACAGGTACTGTGTGGCGATTTGTAGCTCGTGGATTGGTCGGTGCAGCGACTGCTTCTTCCCAACTACCTCCAGACTCTAGAACTCTCTTCCTCCTTCTGTCTTTCCTATTCTTATGACCTTTCATCCTTAAAAAAGCAGATTTATCATCATCTCAGAGCCTAGTCCTCTATACCCCTGGGTCCTTTGTACTTTGACTGTTTTTTTCTGTCTGTCATTTTCTTTTGTGTGACATTGCCTCATCTCTGCCTTGTCCTTAACCTTTTTATTTTCCTTCGTCTTGGTATTTTCTCGTGCCCGAGCATTTATTGATGAGGGCAGTTTCTGCCTGTTCCGGTGTCACACTCATAAAAGAAAACCTGTACTCACCACCGAAATAAACATTAGCCTCACCGCATCCAACAACAACTATAAACCTGTCCTCTCACAACGACAAGAATTATTCACCTACGGGCCCTCCATGACCAGTTCCACCCATCCTTGGGTGGAGCCACACCAACCAACAACCAGATCGAGTAGTGATGATTAATCCCTACCCCTAGCCCTCAATCGTTCCAGTACATGTTGGTGTAGGAAGTTTCCTTTTACAGAATTTAGGAATCTTGCCCCCCAAAAATCCTCACCACTGTGCGGGTCAAGATTAGTCCAATCTATTTCTTTACGATTAAAATCTCCCATAAACAAAATCCTACATTTTCTCTCCCATATGATGTTAACAACTGAGTTTATAACTTCGATAGTACCTTTATGACTTTCTCATAAACCTCTAGCCTTTGTTAATTTCTTGGTGGGTTATACAATAGCTAATATAATTCTCTCTGTTAATCCTCAAATATATCACAATCATGAATAATGTCAGGAAGGTTCACAATAAAAGTATGTGGGTGGCTGTCTCCATTATAATCTAATATACAATGTCTGAAATCCTCCATGTAAACTCCCTTCAAAAAAGACGGGTGAAGTTCAGGCTAACAATACTGTCACTGTCTTTGTTTATTAATTATTCAACTACTTGGAGTTGGGCAGTTAAGGATAAATGACCCTTGAAGGTTTGTAACAATATACTTATTCTAATCATTTAGTAATACATCCATATATATATATATATATATATATATATATATATATATATATATATATATATATATATATATATATATATATATATATATATCCTCAAATATATCACAATCATGAATAATGTCAGGAAGGTTCACAATAAAAGTATGTGGGTAGCTGTCTCCATTATGATCTAATATACAGTGTCTGAAATCCTCCATGTAAACTCCCTTCAGAAAGGAGGGTGAAGTTCAGGTTAACAATACTGTCACTGTCTTTGTTTATTAATTACTCAACTACTTGGAGTTGGGCAGTTAAGGATAAATGACCCTTGAAGGTTTGTAACAATATACTTATTCTAATCATATAGTAATACATCCATATATATATATATATATATATATATATATATATATATATATATATATATATATATATATATATATATATATGTATATATATATATATATATATATATATATATATATATATATATATATATATATATATATATATATATATACATATATATATATATATATATATATATATATATATATATATATATATATATATATATATATATATATATATATATATATATATATATATATATATATATATATATATATATATATATATATATATATTAATATGTAAGCCAATGATATTACATCTTCATTTTCATAATGAAAGAAAATAACCTCAGCATGGTAAAATTAAAAGACCCCCTTATAAATAAAGATACTTGTGAAATTACTAAACATATCCATATTTTAAGTCAAGTTTACCCGGTGGACGAGCAACTTTTCTAGACGTAGTTAGAGTCACATTTTGATCCATTGGCAGATCATGAATTTCAGGATAGCTGGGGTTTCTTACAGGTACAGTATGTGAATGTGCAGGGGTTCTAAACTTGGGAGATAATACATGATTATAATTCTGATGAATAGGAGTAGAAGGCATATTAACTTCATTATCCAATTCATAACTCTTACATAAGGGAGGGGACTCTTTAATTTCAATCAGATACCTTCTATTCCTTCTGTATATCTGACCAAAGTCATCCATCACCTAGTAAGACCTAGGAGCTACCACAATCCCCTTTCTATATTCCTTACTTTGGCCATCATTAATCATAATTACATCCCCTTGTTTCAGATCAATTTAAGATTTGGTACTCTGATCATAGTAGAAGTTCTGTTTATCTTGACATTATTTTAGGTCTTTTAATAATGACAGGGTCTTGAGTTTCTTGTTTCAGCAGTACAGGAGCTCTGGGGCGATGGTGCGGTTTCTGCAGCCTAACAACACTTGAGCAGGGCTGACATGAACTATGGGAGTATTTCTGTAATTTAGTGAACTCTTGTTAAGATCACCACCATCACTTATAGTTTTCTTTATAAGTTTCTTTATTGTCTGAACACTTCTCTCAGCTAATCCATTACTTTGAGGATATGCAGGGGAAGAATATGTGTGTTGGATATCATAAGATTTACAAAATTTGCCAAACTCTTTGGCAGTAAACTGAGGGCCATTATGACTGTGTATAGTTTCAGGTATACCATGACTCACAAACTGGCGCTTACAGCATTTTATTACACTACAGGCACGGGTTGTTACTAATTCGTCGACTTTCACAAACTTGTTGTAGTCATCAACAAGGATTAGGTATGATTTGCCATTTAGCTCAAACAGGTCAGCACCTAACTTTTATCAAGACAAATCAGGTACTGGGTGAAACATCAAAGGTTCTTTCGCTTGTTGATTACTGAAATCATTACAAGTATCACAAGAGCTAATCAGATCTTTCATTTCTCCATATATTCCAGGCCAGCATACAAGGTCCCTAGCTGTTTTTGATTTTTTTTTCAATACCTTGGTGTGACTTATGCAGATTCCTCATCACTTTATTTCTCAACTCTTTGTGTCCAGTTACTCTATCTATCTTAATTAACAATCCATTGGAATATCTAATCTCTTCTCTAAAGTTTCATTAAGCATGTATGTCTACTGGAGTTTGATTTTAATTATCAGGCCATCCTTTAAGATTGTATTCTTTTAGCATCTGCAGAGTAGGGTCATCTTAGATCTTCTGTTTAAATACCTCAACTTCCAATTCTGTACCAACATTTAAGTTCATGTAAACTACATTAACATTAACTTCATCAAAAGATTTATCAAATTCCTCAGACAAGTTGACTCTATTCAAAACATCAACTACATACATCTCTTTACCTTTCTTGTACTTTACCCCAAGAGTATATTTCTGCAGTCTGAGCAACATGTTTTAAACCTTGGAGGAGCTAAGGCGAGTAGCTTCTCAAAAACGATTTCCAATGGCTTGTGGCCTGACTCAACAACAACATCTGATATACCATAAATGTAAGAGTAAAATTTTCCTACACCAAATACAATAGCCTGAAATTCTTTCTCAAGATGAGCACAATTTTTCTGCTTTCGTGAGTGAGGTAGCTGCATAAGTAACAGGCTTACCATCTTGCAAAATTCAGGCTCCTATAGGAAATCCAGACAAAGCTACCGTTAGAGTTATTTTGTTTTCATAAATCATAAAATCTTAGAACCGCAGCCTCACTAACTAGTTTCTTTAATTTCTCAAAACTTTGTACTTGTTCTTCACCCCAATGGAAGTCGGCATCCTACTCTAACAATCATCTTAATGGTTCATTTATGTCTGACAGTCTAGGAATGAACTTAGCCAAATAATTAACCATACCCATAAATCTGAGTAGTTCAGTTTTGTCCTGAGGAGGTGGTAATTTTGTGATAACCTCCACCTTCCCAGGATTAGGCTTCAGTTTATTAGGAGTAAGAACAAGACCTATATAGTCCACTTGATCTGTCTTTAATTTCAGTTTATTTGATTTTAACTACAAATTTCTTTCACGATATCTCTGCAGCACAGTCTTCAGTCTTTCTTCATGTTCTCTCTCATCACTTCCATAGACCAAAATATCATCCATTATACCTTCTACACCTAGATCATCAAACATCTCGTGCATCCTCCATTGACAGATATCTGGAGCTGGACTAACTCCAAGACCTAAGTGCAGATACCTGTATCTTCCAAACCATGTGTTGAAAGTGAGAAGTTTTGATGATACTTCATCTAGTTCCAATTGTCAAAATCCCTTGGTCGCATCATAAACAGAAAATACTTTAGCATTAGACAATGTAGTTGAGATTTCTTCAATGGTAGGGAGGGGATGATGTTGTCTCATCAAAGCCTTATTAAGATCTCTAGGGTTCACCTTTCTCAACTATCACTATACTATTTACCCAGTCAGTTGGATTACTTTCCTTAACAATTACTCCATTTTTACCATTTCATCTAATTCTGCCTTTAATTTATTTCTAAGTGGTACAGGTACCATCCATGGAGATTGCACTACAGGGCTTATACTGGGATCTGCTTCAAGGTGAACTTACCTATAATACAGCCTAACTCTTGAGAAACATCAGTATACTCTGATATCAGTGAATTTAACTTTTCTGACACTGGAACTGCAGATTTTGTTGACTTTGCTGTTACTTGGTTCATAAATCTTAAAACACCGAGAAGCTGACAAGTATTCCTACTAAGTAGAGGTTTATAATAGACGTCAACAATATGAAACACAAGTTTGTACGTTTGACTATTATGTAGCCATTCAATCCAAATTTTTCCAATTGGAGTAACTTTATCTCCTGTAAAGGACACTTAAATAGTCTGTTTTAGCTAATGTAGGTTTAGGCTTCATCCTATCAAAAATCCTCTTAGGTATAACACTAACCTCAGCACCAGTATCAATTAAAGCCCACATTTACAGTAGTGATCAGGAAATTCGAGCTGAATTAAATCCTGATTCTTACCAGACTTATAGTAAATTATATTTGAGGATTTCTTCTCAATACACAGATAAGCCACTGATTTTTCTTGATACTCATCTGATCCAGTAAACCAGTCCTGTTCCACATAGGCACTCCTCACAGATTTACTACAGAGCTTGGATTGTCCTTGGAAGGTGCATGTGATCTTGAAGTGGCCACGTCGCCCACAATTGTGACTTCTTGATCAGCAGGAGGACAGAATCGTCGATTGAGTACGTGCTGTAATCAACAGAACTTACAGCTTTGTACATCAGGGTCTGGTTTGGGTTCACTTCCCTCCTTATTAGTACCTCTTACATTGATCTTGGCAACTTACTAATAATATTAACGTTGGACTGGAAAGCAGCATTAACTTTCTTGAGGTGTTCTTCACTAACTTCATGGGCCCAGCACTGCTTCTAAACCTCATCCAAACTAGACTCATCTAATCTCAAAAGTCTGCTCCTGAAAGTATCATCAGTTATACCACAAATAACTCTGTCTCTTAGTAATTAATCATGCAGGGTACCATGATGACAGCTCTTGGCCTTTTTTCTTAGGTCTGTGATGGAACTATATATACTTTTACCTGGGTGTTGTGTCCTTGTATTAAACAGACATCCTTCATATGCAGTATACTTCTTAGGCTTAAAGTGTAAATTCAAATTGGCCATTAGCATTTTATAATCTTTTATTTTCTGCTTCAGACACAGGGAGTGTCTTGTAGATGTCCAGAAGCTCACGACAACTACAGTGAAGTAATGCAACATTAACTTCATCTGTCTTACCTTCCTTTTCAGAACTAATTAGATATACCTCGAACGCCTGGATAACTCTCTTCCAGATCTCAGCACAGCTACCTTCCAACGAGAGAGGACCCGGCAGGCGATTATGATTGGCCATTTTCACAATAGTCTAATTTAAACAACACTGCATGTGTAGGCTATCCTGTCACAGCTATTTTCACAGAAATTCCTCTTCTCCTGGGCATACAATCATAACTGGCTTATTTTGGAGACATTATAAGTTACCCCACACCTGACACCATGTTGTGTTAGTCCTCAAATATATCACGATCATAAATAATGTGAGGAAGGTTCACAATAAAAGTCTGTGGGTGATGTGACAGAGCATTCCGCTTGAATTAAACAGATTCATTATAGATGCCCCATTAGTTATTCACGAAACGTTTAACCTTGTTTTTGTTTCTTTTCTTTTATTGTAATATCTTTATTTCCACTTCATTACAATGGGTATTCGTCAGCCAGGGCAAGCCCCAACCCCCCACTGTGATGTCCAACCACAGCAGTTCCTGCCAGTAAACAGCTTAAGAAACTTAACTTCTTGGATTTTTGCAAAATTGCGATAATTTTCAATTCATATTACTTCCAGTATAATACATTTTATATAGTTTAATATTCTTGTACTTGGAAGAAATTTAATATATGCATTATTGCAATGCATTAGTCTCCTCTTTTCTCTGATTTTCTCTCAAGTAGTGTTAACCCATCTTCTGAATACGTTTTTCCAAAATTTCTTATTATAATATTGCTCTTGCTGATAAATTTGCTCTTGTTGATATGTCATTAGCTTGTCTAGATACATTTTAGTTGCTTTCTGTAATATTTGAATATTAAAAATTCTCTTTCCTTAAAGTGCTAAAAAACTATGCCCAGAGATGCGGATACCAGTAGCCCAATTTCCCATAATTTATTATCTTGTTTCCTTTGTTTGCTCCCTCTTGTTACACCTAAAATACTGTCTCTCCCTTGCATCTCTGCCATACTTGCCTGCCAGGGACCATCACTATAGTAAACCTTCGAAAATATATAAAATAGATACTGCTCTTCATCAACCTTCCAGATTCGTCCAAGTCTTCCTTCAGTTACGGTTCTTTTTCTATGCCTACAGCTACACTGAATATTCTTGGATATTCATCACACATCTTTTATTATCCCTTCACATCTGACAAGTAATTACACTCTCCATTCCTGTTTCTCTTTACTTTATGTATTCTTCGTGGCCAGGCCCGATGAGGGCTGTTTTATTTAATAATTTTTTTCTTGGCCCGTCCTGGTGTCACAATCATAAAAAAAAAAAAAAGTCGAAGTTCCCCCAGACTGGTGCTAAACTGCTCTCAGATGGCAACCAACCAGCGGCAGGGCAATGTCTAGCACCTCAACAGTCCCGCTTACTCCAAGCCTTCACTATGTGGCTTAACAATATTCAGGAGTGTCTTCACAGGAATTCACCTGGCATAAAATGTGAGAGACAATGTATGGTACAGCTTGTGGCCAAGCAAACTGGGAATTCGAGATACTTTGCATTTAATGTTACTGATAAAAATCTTTAAGTAATTTTGCTCAGTCCCATTTCCATAACAACGAACTTTTGTTGATTACCTTGTAGTGGCATAGTGTATTTTCTTTCTTTATTTGGAGTGTTGTAGTGGCATGATATATGTCTTCTTTATTTATATATTAATGTATTTATTAATTGATATATATATATATATATATATATATATATATATATATATATATATATATATATATATATATATATATATATATATATATATATATATATATATATATATATATATATATATATATATATATATATATATATATATATATATATATATATATATATATATATATATATATATATATATATATATATATATATATTTTCACTTTATTTATTAATAATTTTGTTGTTGTTGTAAAGTGATCCCTTAATTTTGCTTCTTTTTGTCATAACGAACTGTACATTGTTTTGGTTTTCTGTTTTTATGGTAACACTGACTCTGTATTTTGCCGCCTTTTTCGTGTAGTGTGATATTTTTTGGTCTGTTCATTTTCGATACATAAAAATTGCTTCATAATTATTACTGTGGGCTATTTTCTTACCTTAAATGATATTGTGGTAATCTTGATATCTTGTCAGACTGAACTATAAAGTGGTGACCACCGTAGTGACAAGATATAGGAGTGACAAGATATATGAGTGACAAGATATTTGTAATTGACAAGATAGACCTATGTGACAAAGTTTCTTCAGCATCATGCCGGTAGGCAAGGCCTAGGTTTCTTTCAGTATTTGTACTCTAAGATAAGCTGTCATAAACAATGCCCGATTCTGATGATGATAAATCTAGTGCTTTCAAGCACATAGCAGTGAAAGCCCCTGCATTCATGGACACCTGCGTTTCAGGGTGGTTTTCTATTCTTGAAGCTCAATTTGGCTTAGCTAATGTGAAATCCAGTGAAACAAAATTTTTCCATGTGTTATCTGCCTTGCCCCCTACTGTTGTAGAACGTTTCCCCAAGACACTTTAAATAGGAGAGACTATGATATAATTAAAGCATACCTCACAAATCTTTTTGAACAGACCAAGCCTGAACTTTTCAATGATTTGATAAGTAATACAGTAATGCATGGCAAACCTTCAGTTTATTTAGAAGAAATTCGCAGAACTGCTTCTAAATTAGGAGTAACAGATGACCTATTGAAACATAAATTCTTGCAAGCAATTCCCAGTAATATTTCGGCAGTTTTAGCCTCTCAGCAAAATATGGATTTATCAGCTTTAGGCAAGCTTGCAGATGAACTAGTGGTAATTTCTCAAAATAATAATAGGGCTAAACCCATCAATGTTGTTGATCAGTCGTCAGTTTCTCGTCAAGCTAGGACATCCCAGTATGTATCAATTTCCAAGAATCCACCTGTAGGCCTAGGACTGCAACCGTTCCATCAAAATCAATGTCCAAAAGTTTGTCGTGCCCATTTATATTATGGAACTCGGGCTAAATGGTGCAAGCCGTGGTGACAATGGCCGAATAAATCTCAAAATATCCAGATGAAGGAATCTTCTAGAGCGCCGTCCCCAGCATCAACGTCTAGGTCCTCGTCGCCTGCACGGAATTTTCCTAGTTCGGAAAACTAATAAAGCAGACAGAAGAGAAAATTGTAGCTACGGCCACTTCTGTTCTGCCACTTCTACAGGTTGTAGCCAAAATTGGTTGTAGTGACATGGTCTTCACTGTGGATACAGGAGCTGCAGTCTCCATTATTCCATATAAGTATGTTTCAGAAATTTTATTAAGGCCAACAGCAGTTAATATTTCTACGGCCACTGGTGAGTCAATAAAAGTTTATGGTGAAATTATTCTTGACCTTGATATTCGGCAGTTGCGCCGTCAATTTAAGTGGACATTTGTTGTTGCAGATGTATGTACACCTTTATTAGGTAATGATTTTCTTTGCAATTTTGGATTGTTTATTGATTGTAAGAATAAAACTTTACATGACAATATAACACAATGTTCTGTAAAAGGTGATATTGCAAATCATAATGTTTCTTATGTGATTAATAATTTGAACTATTTACCTGATTCTGTACAACAGTTGTTCCAAGATTTTCCCTCACTCTTGTCCTGTGTTAAGCCTTTTACAGCTAATAAGTCTTTCAAGAATTCTAATGTTTTTCATTATATAGATACAGGGAGTTCTCCTCCGACATTTGCTAGATGTCGTCCGTTGGCTCCAGACAAATATTCTGCTGCCAAGGAAGCATTTAAACAGTTGTTGGATATGGGTATTGTACAACCCTCTAAATCACCTTGGGCTTCACCATTCATTTAGTTCCTAAACCTAAGCCAGGAGAGTGGAGAGTATGTGGTGATTTTAGGCAATTTAATACTTTGACCAAGCCAGATAAATATCCTTTACCACATATTAGTAGTGTGTCATTAAAGCTTTACAAGAAAAAGATATTCAGTAAAATTGATTTGTTAAAAGCCTATCACCAGATCCCTATGAATCCTTCAGATGTTGAAAAGACAGCAGTAACCACACCCTTTGGGCTATATGAATATTTATATATGCCTTATGGTATTCGGAATGCCCCTGCCACTTTTCAGCGTTTGATGGACAATTTATTTAGAAACCTTGATTTTGTATTTATTTACCTGGATGATATTCTGATATTTTCAGAGAATACAGAAGAGCACAAGAAACATTTGTCTATAGTATTTGAAATCCTAAGCTCTAATAATCTTAAAATTTCTATTGATAAATGTGAATTCTTTAAAAATGAAATAGAATATTTAGGATATTTGATCACTGCTAATGGTTTAAAACCTGGTTCTCATAAAAAGACAAATATTGTTGATTTTCCTAAGCCAGCAGATTCTGCTGCCTTACGTAGGTTTATAGGAATGCTCAATTACTATAGACAAATGGTACCGCATTTTGCTGATGTTGTATATCCTTTGACCGAATTAATTAGATTACAACCTAAATCTATTAGAACTAGTATGGAATTCAGAAGCAGAATCTGCCTTTGTAAGTGCTAAAGAGTCACTCAACAATGCTTGTACCATTGCATATTTCACTAGTAAGTGTAATTCTCCACTGCATCTGGTGACTGATTGTTCCCAAGTGGCAGCTGGAGCTGCGTTACACCAAATTCAGGATGGTAAATTTGTCCCTATTGAATTCTTTTCAAAGAAATTATCAGAAACTCAGAGGTGTTATTCTACTTTTGACCGAGAACTGCTTGCTGCGTATCTGACTGTACTAAAATTTAAACATGTAATTGAAGGACGTGAAACCGTTTTATTTACTGATCATAAACCCCTTGTTTTTGCATTTAAGAATCCTCATACAGCCAAGTCAGATAGACAGCAACGATATTGGTCTTTAATTAGCGAGTATATATCAGATGTTGTACATATCAAGGGTGCAGACAATGTTGTAGCAGATTGTCTTTCCAGACCATTACCTGTATCTTCTGTCTCAGTGGACTTACATGATTTAACCAGTATAGCTGAGAGCCAATCCACTGACACAGAAATTCTTAATTACAAAGAGAGATTGAAAATTTTCAAAATTCAGAATCATGACTTATATTGTGACGTGTCAACACCCCATCCAAGACCATTTCTTCCCTTAGCTTGTCGTAAATCAGTATTTCAACTTATGCATAACATTTCACATCCAGGAGTCAAAGGTACGTTGTGCCTTATCAAAGCTAGGTACTTTTGGCCTAATATGGATCGAGATATTCGAAGTTGGACTAAAGAGTGTACTTCTTGTCAGCAAGTTAAAGTGCACCGCCATACCCGTGCTCCTATTACAAATTGTACAGCACCTTTTGGGAGATTTGAATTTGTACATTTAGATATTGTTGGTCCTCTCCCTCCTAGTAAAGTCCCTGGCCAGTCTTTTACAGCACCAGAACAATACGTTCTTACCTGTATTGACAGATCTACTAGATGGTTGGAAGCCATCCCCATCACAGATATTTCTGCTACCACTGTTGCTTTTGCTTTTATTAAAGGTTGGGTATCTCGTTTTGGAGTGCCGTTATATGTTTTTACTGATAGAGGTGCTCAGTTTGAATCTGCATTATTTCAGCAACTTTCCTCTATAATTGGATTTCATAGACTGCGTACCACTTCATATCACCCTCAATCCAATGGCATGGTTGAAAGATCACATAGAGTATTGAAAGTATCTCTGATGGCACGTAAAGATGATTGGCTTGCTTCTTTACCAATAGTACTTTTAGGTTTAAGATGTCTCCCCACAGAGTCTGGAGTTTCTCCAATTACTTTGGTAACAGGAAGTATGCTACTTAGTCCTAAAATCATGGTAACAACTGAAATTCCTTCTTTTGCACAACAAAAAGAAATTGTCACTGAATTTGTATCTCGAATGCGTGAATTAGATTTTTCTGAATCCTCTTATGGATACATTCATTCATCCTCCATTAAACCTTATGTTCCAAAAGATCTTGAATCATGTACACATGTTTGGGTTAGAGTGGATCGTGTACGTCGCCCTTTAGAGGCTCCCTACTTTGGCCCACTTGAAGTTGTGGAACGTGGTGATAAATATTTTATTTTACGTCAGCTTTCTGGAAATTTAACTACTGTATCTGTAGATAGATTGAAACCTGCCTCAATACCAAAAACTATCAGTTCTAATGAGACAGAACTTACTGTAAATAATGATTCTGTACCAGAAGCTGTCAATTCTGATGTGATTGAACCAAGTGTAAATAATGATACATTAATTCCTAGTAGTGCATCTAGTCCTGAAAATATTGATAATGAAGATGTTATTGAAGAGAAAATACCTCAATCTGTTGTTACGAAATCTCGTCGAGTTAGATTTAATCGTAACCCTGATTATGTATATTATTAATTTGTATTTTTGTATCTATGTCTCCACATATATATTATATATCTATATTTTCTATTATCAGTGTTAAGCACTAATGTACTCCTGTACTGGCAGGGGAGTGTTGTAGTGGCATAGTGTATTTTCTTTCTTTATTTGGAGTGTTGTAGTGGCATGATATATGTCTTCTTTATTTATATATTAATGTATTTATTAATTGATATATATATATATATATATTTTCACTTTATTTATTAATAATTTTGTTGTTGTTGTAAAGTGATCCCTTAATTTTGCTTCTTTTTGTCATAACGAACTGTACATTGTTTTGGTTTTCTGTTTTTATGGTAACACTGACTCTGTATTTTGCCGCCTTTTTCGTGTAGTGTGATATTTTTTGGTCTGTTCATTTTCGATACATAAAAATTGCTTCATAATTATTACTGTGGGCTATTTTCTTACCTTAAATGATATTGTGGTAATCTTGATATCTTGTCAGACTGAACTATAACCTAACCATAATCTCATTTGCCAAATTTAATTCCTTGACATAGAAATAACCGTGGATATACATTGATGAGAAAGATCTTTCATTTTCATTGTCCAGGTAAATATTTTCCCCTCAGAAGATTGCTCATTTCCAAGTGAAAAATCTATCTAATTTCCTAATAAACTCTAATATCAATTCATCCTTTTCTATCGTAAATAAAGTGTTTCATGCCAATGCTCATAAATAAAGTGTTTTACGCTAATGCTTGCTAACAATTAATAATTGGTTCATGACCTTTTGGTAGCGCAAACGTTTCTTGTCAACTGTTCGTTCTTTATTGTTATCGATATCCACCCCTGAGGGTGGCCGGACATTGGTGGGCCCACAGGTGGGATCGTCTGGATATGGAATACATCTGTAAAGATAAGAGGGAACAGAGGTTTACTGCTCAGAATTGATAGTCTCCTTCAATTTTTGAGGTGTCTTGTAGAGAGGAAGGGGAAAGTCGAGATAAGATAGGGGTGAAGAAGGGAGAGGTGATGGTGCAACGTGCATGCTTTTAACCCCTAGAGGACCAGCAGGAAGGAAGGGTAAGAGAAACTAGACAAAAACAAATTTATGAAAATATAAAAAGGAAAAATAAATGGATGAGCAAATTACGGAAGAGAAAATTAATAAAAAGAAGGGGTCTTGCTGATGCTCTGCAAGGACAAGGCTTCCTTTTGGAACCACACCAGCATGCATTGGGCTCATGCTGGAGAGGCTGAGGAACAGGTTTTCAATCTCATGAGCTCATGTCTTGACAAAGGGCATGAGTTGTTGCCTGGTTATCTAGAAGGAGGATACTGACAGATGATGTTCAGTGGGCTATCCATGAAGTTTATTGTTGTTATTCTGATTATGGATCTAGCAACATAAAGGTGTTGGGATCCATGATAGGTGTTACCGGGGCACTAGTCAAAGACTTCACATTCGAGGATGTAGTGGCGTGGTGGATGCGGCGAGGCTTCCTGATAGAAGGTGCACTCCTTAACAAAATCTTCCACTATTTGCCAGGTGCACTCCTTAACGACATCTTCCACTATCTGCCAGGTGCACTTATAACAAAGTCTCAGACGGTGCAAGTTGACCACTGTGCTTCTGTGATGGCTCTTCGGCAGGCTGCAGCGCTGGAGATTGGTAGTGGTTTTGAACCACCAGGTGGAGGGAGAACTGGTGTCAGTGTACAAGTTGTGTCTGGGTAGTAATAAGTTCAGGAGTGATCTGGAAGCTTTGGTTTTGATCAGGAGAGTCCCAGAGGAAGGGATATTTGAATCTCTGCTTGGAGACAGGCTTGTTTGGCAACTTGTCAGCTTCTTTATTTCACTTGATGCCAACATGGCTGGGAATCCAAGCAAGAGTGACGGCTTTTCCAATGCTGACTTCCCTGTGGTAAAGGTGAAGAATGCTGGTAATAATTCTCACATTATCTTTGATGAGTTGCTTCTTGATGGCCTGTGGGGTGCCTTTAGAGTTGGAGAGAATAAGGGCATTGTCAACCGTAATTAAATGATTATATATTTATCCTGTAGATCCTTTTTCATTATCGTGAATAAAGTGCTTTATGCCAATGCTTGTAAATAAAGTGTTTTACACCAATGCTTGCAAGTAATTAATAATTTGTTCACGCCTTTAGGTAGCTCATATGTTTCTTGTCAACCATGAGTAAACGATTATATTTTCATCCCATAGATATATATTTGAAATTCATTATTTATGTGCTCTCGTCTTCAGTTTTCCCATTATTAATGGTGTGTCGTTTCTGTTTCTGCAATTGCAGTGTTCTCCATTCTACTTTGCCTGTGCGACAGAGGTGATCTCCTTCGAGTTGAGGCCCAAATATTGGCATCCATATGTGGTGTTGGGAATCGAAATCGGGCTCACCAACTCCGCAAGATTAGAGGCTGCATTCCTTAAAATCAAATCTTATATTTTTTGTTTATACTTTCCAAAATTAAAAGAGAGTTGAATTCTGTGGTTCATTATGCAAGTAGTGGTATTCAGGGAGTTGTGCAATTAAAGATTTTAGTCTCTTGGATGTCTGTGAACTCCTAACCGAGTTCGGAAAATGAGTCCCTTTAGGTAAAACAAAAACTTCCCTGCGTTACATATAAATTGGCACCTGAACAGGGACACCAGACAGAAAGAATGATTGTGATATTAAATCTTTTTCTGTTTTGCCTTTTAACATGCAAATGAAAGCCGATTACCATTGGCTTGGATTATTGGAATGAATGAATCTTAGGCTTTGCATATAAATATCGAACCCTAGAGACAATAGTGTTGCAAATCAGAAAAAACTACCGTTTCTTATTTTAGTTTCAAAATCAATTACAGTAATTAATATATTCCTTGTTGGGTCACTTAGTCTTTTCCTCCTTTGCTATGTGGTAAACAAAATCTCAGGAAGTTTGCAAGAGATTATGTGATAACCAAAATTTCAGACATTTCTGGAGAGAAATCGGCCAGTATGATTCTCCTAGATCTCTCTCATCCTATGCCTCTTGAAGTTCTACTCCTGCCACCCAGTAGCCAAGTCTGGGCCTTCTTACACTTGTACCCATTCTCATTACCTTACATTTTGAAGAATTGAATTTCATTTGCCACTTTTCTCACCACTCATGCAGACTATTTAGATCTTCCTGAAGTTCTCTACCATTGTTCTTGTATTTTACTTTTTCACAATCTTTGCATCATCTGCAAAAATATTCATGAATTATTTTACAGACTCTGGTAGGTCATTTACATATACAAGGAACAAAAGTGGCCCTAAAACTGAACCCTGTGAAACTCCACTATTAACTCTTCCCCATTCAGACACTGAGTGTCTTACTCTAACCCTCTGTTACCTTCCTCCTAAGTATATTTTTATCCATCCCAAGACATTTCCACCTATTCTTGCATTGCTTGCAGTTTATTAATAAAGTCTCCCATGTGGGACAGTGTCAAACGCTTCCTGGAAGTCTAGGAATATGCGATATGCCCAGCCCTCTCTCTTCTATAAGTATCACCTTACCGCATCATAATATTCTAATAAGTTCGTTACTGTTAATCTACTTCTCTGAATCCATATTGTCTCACTGACAAAAATTTGAAGGATTCCAAGTGAAGAGAGATATGCTTCCTTAGTAGTTTCTCCATAACTTTGCAAACTATGCTTGTCAAGGAAACTGGTCTATAGTTTAGAGCCGTATCCCTCCTTCCCTTTTTGAAGATAGGTATCACGTTCGCTTATTTTCAGCATCTTGGAATTTCCTCTGCCTCCAGTGACTTTTTAAATATGATACTTAATGCTGGTGATATTGAATTAGCGCATTTTTTAAATACATAAGGGGATATATCATCAGGACCTGTAGCTTTATGAACATCTAACTCCATCAGCGCTTTGCATACCTCTGTGGCTGAAAGGTTGATGTTCTCTAATACTGGCCTATGAGCTTCTATCTCTGCAATCTGAGGGGGTGGGGGGTATTTTCTACTATAAATACTGACTGAAACTCCTTGCTTAATTCTTCGGAGATCTCTTTATTAGTGCCAGTGATGCTTTCTGGAAGTCTAGGAATATGCGATGTGCCCAGCCCTCTCTCTTGTTTAATTCTTCGGAGATCTCTTTATTAGTCCCAGTGATGCTTCCATCTACTCTCTTAAGCTTTAAAACCTGTTCTTTTACCTTCAGTTTTCCTCTGATAAAGCTGCGGAAAAGCTTGGGATTTTCTTTAGCCTTCCTAGTGATATCCCTTTTATAGTCTTTCTCTTTCTCTCTTCTTTTATTTAGGTAATCATTTCTAGCTCTTTTAAAAGTCTGCCAGGCATTATGTTTTTTCTCCTTCTATACCTTTTCCAGCATTTATCTCTCCACTCCTTAGCTCTCTTACTCTCGTTATTAAACCATTTCTCTCTGGCAAGACTTATTCCTATTTTGGTGACAGGTATGCAGCAATCTACTATCTTCCCATATTCTTCACAAAAGATTGATTACGAGTTGACTGATTTGTTTACCTATACTTAAGAGACTCTAGTGGTCAAAGCTTCTCTGTATACTTATAATTTGCTTTATTTGGTTCTTTCTTGGACTGATAATGCTAAGAATTCAATATTATTCATAGTAAGCCATGTTAGTATTTAAGGCTTTATTCTTCTTAAATACAACTACAAGCATCAGCAAATAAATTAACAATGGTAAGAGAATTAGAAATTATAATTACAATTAGAAGGTATACAATGATAAAAAATGAAAGACTACATTAAGAGAATATTATAACATTCACCCCTAATGACAAGAAAACCAATATATCAAAGCATACAACATACAATGGCTAATAGCAATAAGCACATTATAATACTAAAAAGTAAATTATAAAAACATTCAAATACTGTAATTTACAAATTCAGCGATTTGGAGGTCGACGATGGGGTTCAGATCTACGCAAAGGTACTGGTATCTCGTTTTCAGGTGAGAGTGAAGGAAGCTGAGTTCCCTAAGTCATCGAGACACCCAATAAATCAGGCCAATTGGCATCATTTGGTTGATTTGCTTCATTACTGTTGTATAATTGTATGTTCACAATATTTACACTTTTAGCAGTGGGAGTTGAAAATTATCAGTCCTGTGAGTAACATTCTGAATATCATTTGCAGGAGCCAGGTATTGAGAGCTATCAGTTTTCTGAGTAATATTCTGAACATCAATTGCTGGAGCCAGGTGTCGAGTTGATACAGTAGTTTCCCTACCATTAGAGAAATGCATGTGGGCAAACCAAGGATTTGCTTCTATGAGTTCTGCCTTTTCAACAATAGTGTCATACTTGGATACTCTGACATGGCGTTTTATAAGGATAGGTCCTGGGGAAGAAAGGCATGACGGGAGAGAGTATCCGCTGGTTGACAGGCGTTGAAAAGCAAACAGGCGCTCATGTGAAGTAGTATATGTAGCCGTTGAAAGTAGAGTACGGATTGAATGTAGGGCATCCTCTAAAATAAACTCCCAATGAGAAACAGGTAGATGTTTAGATATCAGTGCAAGAGCAATAGATTTCCAGATCACTCCATTGTATTGCTCTCACTGACAATTGCCCTGAGGATTATATGGAGAAATGCGACTACTAGGAATCCCTCGGCTGTTTAGAAAATGTCTGCTGTCATAAATGAAGCTCCTCTATCAGAATGGATATATGCAGGCATACCAAATATCGCAAACAATTGACTAAGACATCTGATAACAGTCCATATCAGGGCAGGCAAATGCTAATGGGACTCGAGAAAATTCGTCAATAACAGTCACCAGATACTGATTCTTTGATGAGGATGGCAGTGGTCCTTTAAAATCAATACTAAGTCTTTCAAATGGAACCATTGCGTTGATCAAATGAGATGATTCAGGTTGATAGAACTGTGGCTTACACTGAGCACAAACTGGACATGGGTAAGTTACCCTTGTTACCTCCTTCACAGAAAAAGGAAGTTTTCGCATCCTAAGAAATGCACCATTTGTGTTATACCGGGGTGGCAAAGTGAATTGTGTAAATTCAGCAGAGTGTCTATACCCACAGCAGAGGAATACACCCTTGATAATACATCAGCAGGGATATTATCCTTGCTGAACCGATATTGAATGTCAAAATTGTAACGGGCAAGCTCAATTCGCCACCTCTGTATTTTGTCATATTTTATTTTGCCAGATTGCTTTGAGTCCAACATAAAACCCACTGATTTCTGATCGGAAATCAGAGTTCAATGACGTCCAGTCAGATAGTGACGCCATTTGCAAAGTGCTTCAACTAATGCACATACCTCCTTTTCTATAGCAGAATGTTTCCTTAGGCTAGGGCTAAGAGTCCTAGAAAAGCAGACCATGGGTCTTCCTGACTGATTCAGAGTGACTGCCACAGCATGCTCAGATGCATCCGTCTCTACCACAAATGGGATAGTTTCATCAATGGATTGTACTACTGAGTTCTCAATTTCAATTTTTAATCACTTAAATACCTCTTTAGCAGCTTCAAAGAATGGAAACGTTTTAGCCTGAATCAATGGAATAACTTTCTCAGAGTAGTTTGCTATTCACTGTGAGTAGTATTAGAACATACCAAGAGCTTGACGTAATGAAAAAAATATCATGTGGAATGGGCAAGTCCCGTAATTGCCGAAGACGTTCTGAATCAGGTTTAATCTTCCCATCAGAGACAGTATAACCCAAGAAATCTATGGATAAAACTGAAAACAAACACTTATCAAGATTAAAGGTCAACTTTGTCCTCTTAGCAGCCTCCATGAATCTTCCTAGGTTAGTATTGTGCTCCTCTTTAGTTTTCCCACGGACAGTAATATTGTCAAGATACACAACAGTGTCTGAAAGATCAGTATCAGCAATAAAATGGTTCATTTCCATTGGAAACAAGCAACACCATTGGTTACCCCAAATGGGATCCAGGTAAACTGTGTACAGCTGATTACAAGCTTCAAAAGCTGTGTATGGCTTGTCCTCATTACGTATTGGAAATTGATGATAGGCATACTTTAGGTAAATTGTGCTGAAGAATCGAATCTGAGCCACTTTATTCACCAGTTCATCAATTTTTGGAAGACGGTAAGCATCCAACAGCGTAAATCGATTGATAGTCGGCGAATAGTCTATAACCATACTTTTCTTTTGTTCACTAGTTGTGACTAAAATTTGAGCTCTCCAAGGCAATTTACTGGGTTCAATGATCCCTTTGAGAAAAACCTCTCAATTTCTGATGAGATGAATCTTTTATCAGGTTCACTGTATTTTCTTGACTTAACAGCAACAGGCCTATAATCATCAGTCAGATTTGCAAAAGAACCAGAGGAGGTATGGTAAAAGTTGCCAGCCCACACACATTAAATGGAGGTCTGTCTTCTTAAAATTTCAAGCTGACACTTTTATGTTGATTCATAAAACTCTGACCCAATATAACATCCTTGCATAGATTAGGAAGCACAGATAGCCTAAGTATGTGATAGTTATGGCCTGCCAATACAACATGCACCAAGCAGTAACCATGTATCTTAATGCTAGATGCAGGGTGCACATGAAGATTTAACCGTGTAACGAGTGATTCACTTACAAAATTCTTAGAGCTACCTGTGTCCATCAGAGCCTGAACTATCCTTCCATTCAATTTAATCTTAAGAGTAGCTTTAGAAATAATACCTGAGGAGGTTACAGTTACAGTAGCCAATGTAGATGATACAATAGCAGCAGATATTCTAGCCTTAGAATACTTGCACAATTTTGCATAATGTCCTGTTTTGCTACACTGATTATAAGTTGCTTCAGGAGCTGGACAGTTGATGGGGATATGTCTTCTATTCCCACAGAAAAAGCACCTTTGTGTTTTACTGACAGCAGCTGAGGCATGTCTAAAATCTCTGGAAAGTTCATAATGACTGTCAGATTCATTCTAACTGGAGAAACAACTGCAGCTGCAGCCACACCAAATGCTGGAAACAAGCAAATGTGGTACTTATCTCAAAAAAGAGGAGGGAAACAGCTCTAATCTATAGGCCTATTTCCTTGACCAGCATAGTTTGCAGAGTTGTGGAGAAAGTACTAAGAAAACACATCTCTCTTCACTTGGAATCCTTCAACTTTTTGTCAGTGATACAACATGGCTTCAGAAAAGGGACATCAAAAGTAAAAAACTTACTAGAATTTTATGATGAGGTAAACCTGAAAAAGAGAGCTGGGTGCACTGCATATTCCTAGACTTCCAAAATGCATATGATAAGGTCCCACATGGAAGACTTATCAAGAAGCTGCAAGTAATGGCGAAAATAGATGAAAGTGTTTTGAAATGGATAAAAACTTACTTAGAAGGAAAGGAAAAGAGGGTTAGAGTAATATACTCAGTGTCTGAATGGAGAAGAAGTCGTAGTGTTGTTACACAGAGTTCAGTTTTAGGGTCACTTTTGTTCCTTGGATATGTCTGTAAATTCATTCTTAAATATATTTGCTGATGATGTAATATATTGTGAAAAAAGTAAGAGACGAGAACAATGGTAAAGAACTTCTGTAAGAGTGGTCAGAAAAGTGGCTAATGAAATTCAATATATCTAAATGTAAGATAATAAGAATGGGTACAAGTGCGAGAAGCCCAAGCTTGGATAATCAATAGCAGGAGCAGAAATTCAAGAGATGGAGAATGAGAGAGATCTAGGAGTAAACATACTGGCAGATTTGTCTCCATATATTCATATAAATGGCATTGTTGGGGCAGCATATGCTTTCATAGCGAATGTAAGGGTAGCCTTCAGACACATGGACAAGGAAATGTTTAAAAATATTTATGCAACCTATGTGAGGCCAAAGCTTGAATATGCAGTCCCCTTTTGGAATTCACACTTGAAAAGGCACAAAATAAAGCTGGAAAAAGTTTAAGGACATGCCACAAAACTATTGCCAGATATACACAATCTCAATTATGAGGAGAGGCTGAGGGAATTAGACTTACCATTACTCAAAACTAGAATATGGTTATGGTGGAGTGGATAGGGATCAATATTTTTATATGAATGGCTCTAGAACTAGAGATGATAGTTTGAAGTTTCGTGAGAAAACTCCATTGCTAGATGTAAGTCAGGAAGTACTTTTCAGCGTAAGAGTTGTTGATGATTGGAATTCGTTAAGTGAGGAGGTAGTTTATGCTAACTCGATTCATAGTTTTAAGAAGATGTATGACAAGTAGCAATGAGTACAAAAATGGATTCGACCAGGAGACTGGGAGTTACGAACATAGGGGTCTTTCCCGTAAACACAGTTAGGAAAGTACACACACACATAATATATATATATATATATATATATATATATATATATATATATATATATATATATATATATATATATATATATATATATATATATATATATAGATAAATAGATAGATAGATAGATAGATATATAGATAGATAGATAGATTACAAGAGTATAATAATGCAATAAAAACTACAAACAAATAATGAACGTATACTAACTACTTCCTAAACTGAAATAATAATAATAATAATAATAATAATAGTAATAATAATAATAATAATAATAATAATAATAATAATAATAATAATAATAATAATAATAATAATAATATTGTAAAAAAATATTTTTTCATCTTCCAACCAACCTATGCGTGTGTGTCCACTGCATCTCGAATGAGGATTAATAGACACGCATAAAGTGGCAAACAACAACAACAACAACATAATTCCGCGATTGCAGCCAGGCATACACATGTGTGCACGCTTGAAAAAGTAATAGGTCCAAGGAATTATCTATGAGAGATAACCCGTAAATACTAACAAAATGCATGACTTTTGCGAAAACTCCAATAAACATGAGTCAGGGAACGGAGAATCTGGAACAAAACGCGCAATCCAATAATGACATATTAAGTGAATGCACTTTTTTTAGTAAAACAAATGCACACTGCACCCCTTATAAAACTGACCATGTGACGGGGAGTATCAAAGAAAATGTTCATTCCCTCAATTGCATGGAAATAAAATATAAATAAACAACAAAATGAATAAATAAATAAATAAGCAAATATATATATATATATATATATATATATATATATATATATATATATATATATATATATATATATATATATATATATATATATATATATATATATATATATATATATATATATATATATATATATATATATATATATATATATATATATATATATATATATATATATATATATATATATGATTACCTGATTGTGATTACCTAATTGTGTTTACGAGAAAAAGCCCAAAGCTCGTATCTTCCCGTCTCCTGATCGGTTCCATTTTATACTTAGTGATACTTATCATACCTCTCCTTAAAACTATGGATTGAGATAGCATTAACTACCTCCTCGCTTAGCCAATTTCAATTATCAACTACTCTTACACTGAAAAAGTATTTCCTTACATCCTGCAAAGAAGTTTTATTACGAAGCTTCAAACTATGACCTCTAGTTCTAGAGCCTGCCATATCAAAATATCGATCCCTATCCACTCTATCATAACCATGAAGGAGTTTAAAGACTGTTACCATATCCCCCCTCAATCTTCTAGCTTCGAGTGATGGTAAGTCTAATTCCCTCAGCCTCTCATCATAATTGAGATTGCATATTTCTGGCACCAGTTTCGTGGCATGTCTTTGAACTTTTTTAAGCTTAGCTATGTGCTTTTTCAAGTGTGGATTCCAAAAGGGGGCTGCATATTCAAGTTTTGGCCTCACATAGGTTACATAAATATTTCTGAACATTTCCTTGTCCATGTGCCTGAAGGCTACCCTTACATTTGATAAGAATGCATATGCTGCCCTTACTATGCCATTTATATGTATTTCTGGAGACAAATCTGCCAGTATGTTTACTCCTAGATCTCTCTCATTTTCTGTCTCTTGAAGTTGTACTCCAGCCACCGAGTAGTCAAGCTTGGACCTTCTTGCACTTGTACCCATTCTTATTACCTTTTGAAGTATTGAATATCATTAGCCACTTTTCTGACCACTCATGCAGACTATTTAGATCCTCCTGAAGTTCTCTACCATTGTTCTCGTTTTTTACTTTCTTCACAATCTTTGCATCATCTGCAAACATATTCATGAATGAATTTACAGACTCTGGTAGGTCATTTACATATACAAGGAACAAAAGTGGCCCTAAAACTGAACCCTGTGGAACTCCACTACTAACTCTTCTCCATTCAGACACTGAGTGTCTTACTCTAACCCTCTGTTCCCTTCCTTCGAAGTAAGTTTTTATCCATTCCAAGACATTTCCACCTATTCTAACCATTGCTTGCAGCTTCCTAATAAGTCTCCCATGTGGAACAGTGTCAAATGCTTTCTGGAAGTCTAGGAATATGCAATCTGTCCAGCCCTCTCTTTCGTGTAAGATTCGGCTTACCTCATCATAAAATTCTTATAAGTTTGTTACTGTTGATCTACCTTCTCTGAAGCCATGTTGCCTCACTAACATAAAGTTGAAGGATTCCAAGTGAAGAGATATATGTTTCCTTAGTAGTTTCTCCATAACTTTGCAAACTATGCTGGTCAAGGAAACTGGTCTATAGTTCAGAGCCGTATCACTCCTTCCCTTTTTGAAGATAGGTATCACGTTTGCTTGTTTCCAGCATCTTGGAATCTCCCCCGACTCCAGTGACTTTCTAAATATGATACTTAGTGCCACTGATATTGATTTGGTGCATTTTTTAAGTACATGAGAAGATATGTCATCAGGACCTGTAGCTTTATGAACATCTAACTCCATCAACGCTTTGCATACCTCTGTGGCTGTATGGTTGATGTTCTCTAATACCGGCCCTTGAGCTTCTGTCTCTGCAATCTGAGGGAGTGGGGTATTTTCTACTGTAAATACTGACTGAAACTCATTGTTCAATTCTTTGCAGATCTCTTCATTCGTCTCAGTGATGCTTCCATCCGCTCTCTTTAACCTTAAAGCCTGTTCTTTATATATATTCTTCCAGTTTTTATTGGCTATTATTCAAGTAACTAAAAAAAAAAAACAGAAGAGATTCCATCCGTGAAATTAAATATAAATGCGCAATAACCAAATGAATAAGAAATAAACATAGTTAAAATAAATACACTGTGTATACAGGCAAATTAATTAACTCAAATGCAGACTGCAGCCCTGAAAACTTATTTTTTTTTTTATGATGGGATAGGATAAGAGGGGAAAAAAAGGGAGGGGATTAAGGATATAAGGGAATTGGAGGGAAAAGCACGAAAATTAAATAAAGTAAGATGCAAAAAAGAGAGGGGCAGACCCTCGTGCTAAGTTCTGATCTGGAATTCAGATTCTCGCAATCACACACAGATACACACACATATCTAGAAAAGTATGCGCAGATTGCAGTCGCTTAGAAGGCGCCGGGAGAGCTCTGAAATAAGGATACTAAGTAGGTGAATAATTTCATAATTTATAATTACATAATACTGAGCTAGCTTAAGTAAGAACCCGGTAAAATATTTTTCTCAACAAAGCGATATACTCGTAATTGGAGGTACAATGTGGAAAATTCCTTAAATGTAAATATATAAAATTAGCTATACACTCGGAATATCAATTACTAATAATCATAATTTTGCAAAATGCAAGAAGTGAGATTTTTTTAAATTAAGAAAAAAAAAGTTTAATAAAGCTCAAGAACTAATTATTAAGGCAGCTATAATGAGCTCTGGTGACTTGGAGTGGAACACTCACATACAGAAGGGCATCAAAACTAAAAGGAGAACCGGAGAAAAGGTGGAATCATTGATGAAAGAAGGACTTCAAAGGGAATTATAAATTTCAGCAGAAATGATAGACTAGGTGAGTCAAAGCTGACCATCTCTCATAGAAAAGCTGAAAAAAGTTTTATATATATATATATATATATATATATATATATATATATATATATATATATATATATATATATATATATATATATATATATATATATATATATATATATATATATATATATATATATATATATATATATATATATATATATATATATATATATATATATATATATATATATATATATATATATATATATATATATATATATATATATATATATATATATATATATATATATATATATATATATATATATATATATATATATACATTATTTTTCTTTTAATTAATTTATTTTTTTTGTGTGTGATTACCTAATAGTGATTAACTCTTTGTGCTTACGGGAAAGAGCCCAAAGCTCGTATCTTCCGGTCTCCTGATCGGTTCCATTTTGTATTTTAGTGATACTTATCATACCTGTCCTTAAAACTATGAATTGAGTTAGCATTAACTACCTCCTCGGTTAGCGAATTCCAATTATCAACTACTCTTACACCAAAAAAGTACTTCCTTACATCCTTCTTACGAAGCTTCAAACTATGACCTCTGTTCTAGTGCCAGCCATATCAAATTATCGATCCCTATGCACTCTATCATCAGATAAAAGGTCTCTCAAAGTGCAATTTTCGCTATTGACATCATGCTGATAGACCTTACATTAGAACGCGTCGAGACAAAGCTAAAAAGGTGGAGAAAAGCGCTTGAAGTTCGGAGCCTGAGAAATAGCAGGGCAAAAACAGAATATCTATGAATGGGAGAAAAGGGTAGACAAGAAGAAGTGATATTAGGCTCGGATGACATCAAGAGAACTGCATCTTTCATGTATCTCGGCTCAGTGTTGAGTGAAAATGAAGATATGGAGCCTGAAATTAAGTACAGTATTCAGTGTGCTTGTATGAAATGGAGTAGGTCATCAGAAATTTTTTGCGACATGAAAATTAGTGCAAAGGTTAAGGGAAAGTTATACAAAAGTCCAGTAAGATCAGCTTTGGTTTATGGGGCCTAGAAGTGGCCAATAAAGAAAGCTCAAGAACGAAAAGTGGATGTGGCAGAGATTAAGATGTTGAAATGGATGTGTAGGGTCACAAGAAGAGATAGGATAAGAAATTATTATGTTAGTGCAGCGTTTCTGAAGCTTTTCCGACCTCAGCACCCCCTGTAATCAGGTCTAGGCAGTCCAGCACCCCTTAACTCTGGCTAACATCTGGTTACTACAAGGATGAAGTAAAGATAAGTGCAGTACTCCTTGATCATTTATTTTATTCATTCTGCAAATGAAAATAATAAAGGATCCCAATACTATTGACAAATACATACATACATACATATACACATGCCTCATTCCCCCTTGTAAGGGGGGTGGCCAAGCCAAGAAATGGGCATTCACCACGATCCACACATACCTCATCCCCTCCTCTCAACTCCTTGGGGATAGAGGGTTGCCATGTTTCCTACCCTTCCACCCTGCTTGGGTCACCCACAAGGTAGGTGGGCAAGAATATTCTACAATGAGGCCCAACAGTCACAGCTGGTTTACCTCCACCGCTTCATCACGTGGCAACTCCCCTCACACCTGTCCATCACAGTTCACTAAGCAAGCAGGTACGAGAAATCCCTTTTGCCACGTCACAAATGCACGATCTTCCTGCACTCATTCCTATCTCTTGCACACACTCTTCCCTGTTCCACTGATATTCTTCTTTCATTCAGTGCTCTTTTCACGCAGTCCATCCATCTCATTCTAGGTCTCCCTCTTGACCAAACTTCAATCACTTCTGCACTCTACTCTCTTCACTATTCATCCATCACTCATCCTTTCCATGTGTCCAAACAAACTCAACACTCTCTGATCTAACCTATCTGACAGCTTCATTCCAGCACCCGTTCTGCCTGACATCCTCATTTCTTACTCTATATATTCTAGTTACACCAATCATACCTCTCAAACACCTCATCTCCATTACATTCAACTTATTCCTTTCATCCTTTCTTGCATTCCAGGTCTCTGCTCCATATAATGTTGTTGGCATAATCAAATCTTCATATATCCATCTCTTTGCATTCATTCCCAAATATCTATTTCTCATTACACTTTTCAACCCACCTAGACATTTACTTGCTTCCTTTATTCTGTGATTTACCTCTACATCCACTCATCCATTCCTTGATACATGCAACTCCAGGTACTTAAAACTTTCAAGGTCTTCAAGAAACTCTCCATTCACTCCTACATTCAATCTGCCAACATCAACACTCATCATGCATTTCATGACTTTACTTTTACCAATATTCGCCCGCAACTTCCTCCTTTCACACACATTCCCTTACCACTCCATCCATATACACATTAAACAACCATGGTGACATTACACAACCTTGATGTAACCCTACATTCACCTCAAACCAATCCCTCATACCATTCCCAACTCACGCACACTCTACTATTCATATAAAAACTCATTACCATCTTCAACAAATTTCCACTTAATCCATACAGTCACAACACCCTCCACAACCCCTCTCTATTTATTGTGTCATACATTTTCTCTAAATCCATAAAAGCCCAAAAAGAGTCCCTACCTTTCTCCAAGAACTTCTCAAACACCGGTCTTACCGCAAACACCTGATCCACACATCCTCTTCCTCTCCTGAATCCACACTGTTCTTCCCCAATCAATCTCTCAGTACTTTTCCTAAGAAGAAAAAAGAAATGTATAGAACATGGACAAACTCAATCAAACATACACTCATCCATGCAATTTTTGATGTCACTTATGTGCAACTAGTCTCTCAAATCGACTCTCCATGCTGGCCAGAGCAATCCTCATATCATGGAGCAGCCCACCTTGAAGACAGTTCCAGACTGTGGTTTTGATCAGGAAGATGGTGGAGAATTCCTTTTCACACATGTAGGTTATTTGAAGTGGAATGATCATCCCCAACGCTGCCGTCTCTAGTTCAAGGTACACTACCAACTGATCACACCAAAACCCAGAGAGCGGCAATATATGGAATTTTGTCTGACAACTCTAGTCTGCCTGCAAATCAATATGTATTGTAGTAAAAACAATTTTGGTTTATGGGGCTTAGAGGTGGCCAACAAAGAAAGCTCAAGAATGAAAAATGAAAGTGGCAGAGATGCGTATGTTGAGATGGATGTGTGAAGTCACAAGAAGAGATATGATCATAAATTATTATATTAGAGCAGTGTTTCTTAACCTTTTCTGAACTCAGCACCTCCTGTAGTCAGGTCTAGGCAAGCCAGTACCCCCCCAAATCTGGCTATCATCTGGTTGCTACAAGGATGAAGTAATGTGAAGTGCAGTACTGTTTCATCATTTATTATATTTATTCTCCAAAACAAAAAACATAAAGGATGCCAATAATATTGGTAAATGCAATAAGAAAAAAAAAGTAAACAACAAGGACAAACCAAATTAAACATATACAGCAGGGTAATCAAACATACATTCCTCAATGCGATTTTTTATGTTGCTTATGTGCAACTTGTTTCTCAAATCGATTCTTTGTGTTGGCCAGAGCAATCCTCATATCATGGAGCAGCCCACCTTGAAGACAGGTCTAGACTGTGGTTTTGAACAGGAGCATGGTGGAGAATGCTTTTTCACACAGGTAGGTAGTTGGAAATGGAATGATTTTCTCCAACGCTGCCCTCACCAGTTCAAGATACACTACCAACTGATCACACCAAAAACCAGACAGTGAAAATAAACAGAATTTTGTCTGACAACTCTGGTGCACCTGCATATCAATATGTAGTGTTGTAAGACCAATTTTGGTTATGGGGCCTATAGGTGGCCAACAAAGAAAGCTCAATAATGAAAACTGGAAGTGGCAGAGATGCGGATGTTGAGATGAATGTGTGAAGTCACAAGAAGAGATATGATACTATTGGCAAATGCAATAAGAAAAAGAAAAGAAAAGAAAAAATTAAAGAACATAGACAAAGTTAATCAAACATACACTCTTCAGTGTGATTTTTTATGTTGCTTATGTGCAACTAGTTTCTCAAATTCAGGCTTTGTGCTGACCAGAGCAATCCTCATATCTTGGAGCAGCACACATTGATGACAGTTCTAGACTGTGGTTTTGATCAGGAGCTTTGGGAGAATTCCTTTTCACACAGGTAGGTAGCTGGAAATGGAATGATCATCTCGAGTTCTGCCCTCGCCAGTTCAAGGTACAATACCAACTGATCACACCAAAAACCAGTCAGTGGTAATGTACGGAATTTTGTGTGACAACCCTGGTCCACCTGCAGATCAATAAGCTTCTCCTTCAGGTTGTCAACATCACTCATGTCTGTCAGGAAGGGCTGATGAATCCATTCTGGAAATGTATTAGGCTTGGGAAAGTACTTTGCCATGGTGGTCTCAAGGTGCAAGAGGTGAGCAATTATATTTTCTATAACCATGGAGCTGGTTGTCTTATCCCCAAATTTCTCTTCAAGGATAGGAAAACTACCCACACTCCCTCCCTGGATTAGAAACTTCCAGCATGAGTTCTTGAAGGCTTCTCTATACAAACAATATTACTAGCAAACATGCCTTGAATGGACAAGTTGAGGTCATTCAAATGGTTGAAAATATCTGCCAGATATGAGAGAGAAAGGATGAATGCTTCATCCTCGAATTTTTCAGCGAAGTTACTCTGATACTCTAACAGAAATACTGCAAAACTCATCATTGAGCTCTGCAATACAGGTTGTGACACACATTTCTGTGTGTAAAAGAAGAACTTGATGTTTACTTTCTATATCCTCACATGACCCTGGATGAAATTCACAACTTGATAACAGATAGACAGAACTTCTTGGAAGTGAGGTGGCAACATCTTTGCTGCCAAAGCATGGCGATGGAGAACACAGTGCTTCACAATGATTTCTGGTACCCTCTCCTTTAACAGAGCAGCAAAGCCAGGCCTATTCCCTATCATCGTGGGGCACTATCTGTACAGACAAAGCCTACCTTCTCCCACTTGATCTGATGCTTCTCAAAGAACTCGCCCAAGAGTCAGAATATATCTGCTTCTTTCATCACCGTTTGCAAAGCCTCACAGAAGAAGAATTCCTCTTTAATTTCACTATCCTTGATGTACAGGGTATTCACATCGGCTGACTCATGTTTGAAACATCAGTCAATTCATCCAACTTCAGACTCCAGAAATGCATATAAATGGCATAGTAAGGGTAGCATATGTTCAGAAATATATATTTAACCTATGTTAGGCCAAAGCTTGAATATGCAGCCCCCTTTTGGAATCCACACTTGAAAAAGCATGTAGTTAAGCTGGAAAAGTTGAAGACTTGCTACGAAACTGGTGCCAGAAATACACAATCTCAGTTGTGAGATGAGGCTGAGGGAACTAGACTTACCATCACTCGGAGCTAGAAGAATGAGGGGGATATGGTGACAGTTTTAAAATTTTTTCACGTTTATGAGAGAGTGGATAGAGATCGATATTTTGATATGGTTGGCACTAGAACTTGAGGTCATAGTTTGAAGCTTTGTTAAAAAATTTCTTTGCAGGATGTAAGAAAGTACTTATTTAGTGTAAGAGTAGTTGATGATTGGTTTGCTAAGCGAGGAGTTAGTTAATACTAACTCAATCCATAGTTTTTAGGACAAGTACTTACCTAATTGTACTAACCTAACTGTGTTTACGGGAAAGAGCCCAAAGCTCGTATCTTCCCGTCTTCTGATCGGTTCCATTTTATACTTAGTAATACTTATCATACCTGTCCTTAAAACTATGGATTGAGATAGCATTAACCACCTCCTCGCTTAGCGAATTCCAATTATCAACTACTCTTACACTGAAAAAGTACTTCCTTACATCCTGCAAAGAAGTTTTCTTACAAAGCTTCAAACTAAGACCTCTAGTTCTAGAGCCTGCCATATCAAAATATCGATCCCTATCCACTCTATCATAACCATGAAGGAATTTAAAGACTGCCACCATATCCCCCCTCACTCTTCTAGCTTTGAGTGATAGTAAGTCTAATTCCCTCAGCCTCTCATCATAACTGAGATTGCGTATTTCTGGCACCAGTTTCGTGGCATGTCTTTGAACTTTTTCAAGCTTAGCTATGTGCTTTTTCAAGTGCGGATTCCAAAAGGGGGCTGCATATTCGAGTTTTGGCCTCACATAGGTTACATAAATATTTCTGAACATTTCCTTGTCCATGTGCCTGAAGGCTACCCTTACATTTGATAAGAATGCATATGCTGCCCTTACTATGCCATTTATATGTATTTCTGGAGACAAATCTGCAGTATGTTTACTCCTAGATCTCTCTCATTTTCTGTCTCTTGAAGTTGTACTCCAGCCACCGAGTAGTCAAACTTGGGCCTTCTTGCACTTGTACCCATTCTCATTACCTTACATTTTGAAGTACTGAATTTCATTAGCCACTTTTCTGACCACTCATACAGACTATTTAGATCCTCCTGAAGTTCTCTACCATTGTTCTCGTTTTTTACTTTCTTCACAATCTTTGCATCATCTGCAAACATATTCATGAATGAATTTACAGACTCTGGTAGGTCATTAACATATACAAGGAACAAAAATGGCCCTAAAACTGAAGCCTGTGGAACTCCACTACTAACTCTTCTCCATTAAGACACTGAGTGTCTTACTCTAACCCTCTGTTCCCTTCCTTCTAAGTAAGTTTTTATCCATTCCAAGACATTTCTTTTAGCTTCCTAATAAGTCTCCCAAATAAGTCTTCCTAATAAATCTTCCGAAATGGAACTGACTTGGAGACGTAGAGATACGAGCATGAGGCTCTTTCTCGTAAGCACAATTAGGTAAGACAGTGGATTGAACTATCCTTATTTTCCTGAACAATCTTGTCCTAGATGTTGCAGATCATATCTGCAACTCTCCCTATGATGACATTATTGGTCAGAGGCACCAGTTCTACCATTTGAAAGGTTCATGGTTTAAACAGGTTTTCTAGAGCTTAATGTGAAGCTTTTATTCCTGATGCACTGGTATGCCACCTCATAGGAAGCTTGTACAAGTGGTTTCTGCACTGGCTTGAATCCAAGTTGGGGTAGTGTACCTTTCTGGTCATATCTAGCCCTCTTAGGCTGCTGAGCCTCAAGAGTCTGTTCATATTCTGCAGCTAGATGCTTAGCCTGGTGCTCTTGGAGTTTAGCAGGCTTCAAATTAGAGATGCAAATAATGAAATAGCAGGTCATGCTTTGTGCCCGGTCTGGTCCTCCATGATCGTCCAAGAGTGCAGTAAAGCCATATAAGACATATTCGTCACTTCATTTGCGTGTGTTTGGCATTGCAGAATCACACAAGCCTGTGGAAAAAGCAAAGAGGCTGGTAGCAAAAGAGCACCAATCAAAATTATAAATTTGATCTTAAAAATTCAATCGATTGGTGTTTTGCCCATAGGAAGCGTTCCTATAAAAAAAAAAAAATGACTTCAATAAATCAAGCAACTACTCATGAGAAATGCTAACAGAGAAACAGACTTATCAGTGTAAGAGTAGTTGATAATTGGAATTGGCTAAGCGAGGAGGTAGTTAATGCTATCTCAATCCATAGTTTTAAGGACAGGTATGATAAGTATCACTAAGTATAAAATGGAACCGATGAGGAGACGGGAAGATACGAGCTTTGGGCTCATTCCCGTAAACACAATTAGGTAATCACAATTAGGTAATCACGAACACATATTCTTGCTACACCTTCGGGGGTGTAGGTAATGATACGTGTGCAATTTATAGTCAATCAGTGATACCTTTGATAAAATCAGCTGAAAGTTCTTATCAGTGTAGGCTCTAATATTTTCTAGGTCTATTAAATTGGTGGTTTGGACAAACATTAACAATCTATTCACTATTAAAAAAAAAATGATGTGAGACATTGAAAAGAGAGATATTATGTGAGTGAGGTAAGAGCGAATGAGGAAGAATATACCTTCCAACAGTCTTACTTGTATTACTAGAGTTTGAAATTAAGGTGTAACTCAGAGATACAGGGACTGTACTAGGCAACTACTGCATGGGGCAGCCCAGTCTCTCCATCTCACATCAGACATCACCACACGTACTTAATTTATACAAAAAAGCTCTGTGACGAAGACTTCCAACAATAGTGTGGAATGTTCGTACAAATTTAGTGCTTTTCATCACCATACTAAAATTTGCTAACAGTAAAAAAAAAAAAAAAATAAAATAAAAAATAAATAAATAAATATATATATATATATATATATATATATATATATATATATATATATATATATATATACATATATATATATATATATATATATATATATATATATATATATATATATATATATATATATATATATACATATATATATATATATATATATATATATATATATATATATATATATATATATATATATATATATATATATATATATATATATATATATATATATATATATATATATAAGCAATACAATTGTCAAAAAGCATCCCTCCAATAATGGTCACCCCATGCTAGGAACTCTTGACATTTTCCCGTCACGTATGCAGTATTCCCTAGCGCCCCCTAAGACTGATTTCAGTACCCCCTAGGGGTGCCAGTACGCCAGGTTAAGAAATACTGAGGGACAATTAAAGTAACGGAAGTTTCTAAGAAAATACAAGAAAGAAGATTACAGTGGTTTGATCATATAACGTAAAGAAAAGAAGACCATATGCGTATAGGAGGGTTATGATGGATATGGAGGTGGAGGAAAGGAGAGGAAATGGAAGGTCGGAGTTCGGATGGAAGGATAATATATAACATGATCAGAGGGACAAGGGGCTAAGGGAAAAGGATACATGAGACAGGAAGTAGAAAAGAATAGCAAGAAACAGCGACCCCATATAGAAATGGGTTAAAACTGAAGACACACACACACACAAATATATATATATATATATATATATATATATATATATATATATATATATATATATATATATATATATATATATATATATATATATATATATATATATATATATATATATATATATATATATATATATATATATATATATATATATATATATATATATATATATTCGGTATTACGTCACGGACTCCCTTTTCTACTAAGAGCTAGGACGATTGCCTTTTTGAGAGGGACTTGTTTTGGCAGATGTAATCATTACCCTGAGTGCATGCCCTTGCTAACCTCAGACCGTGACGGGGCGCGAACCCTCGACCTGACGCCTCAGAGTCGCGGACGCTACCGCTTGAGCCATGGTGACTATATATATATATATATATATATATATATATATATATATATATATATATATATATATATGTATATACTATATATATATATATATATATATATATATATATATATATATATATATATATATATATATATATATATATGTATATATATATATATATATATATATATATATATATATATATATATATATATATATATATATATATATATATATATATATATATATATATATATATATATATATATATATATATATATATATATATATATATATATATATATATATATATATATATATATATATATATTGATTGATTGATTGATTGATTTACGTGTCACTCTTAGCCACCATTTGAAAGTAAGCATCATAATAATACTTTTTTCTTTATCATCATTAATAATAATTGAAATTAACATCTTAACTGATATACAGTTACAAAATTCAAGAAATATTGTAACAAACAGGTAAATAAAATTCACTTATACGGTATCATAAATCAAACAATGAATTTTCTGAGAATCGCATTAAAACCATTTAATTTTATTTGTGCATGAACATTGCTATGCTTATATAAAAGTAGCCACGAAAGTTGTGAAGTAGCAAGTCTCCTTAACCATATGCCCCGGGAAATAAGGGTCATACCATTGTGATGACCCTCTTACCGTAATATTTTAGAAACCCGCCTCAGTGATTGATCGGAACGCCAAGATCATGCAACAGTTCCCATGTCGTCTTGAGAGTTGGTAAACTATATAGAAAGCTTGGTAAGTGATTCCTCAATATCTAAAACACAAAAACAGATAACATAGATCTTATTTTGTACCCTCTGCCATGCAAGTTTCTAGATCGCTGTTGTAATGTTACCATACTTCCTTATCCCTCCCAAGGCAACCAACCTCTGAAAGGCAAATGTAAAAGCGTATTTCGAGTTTTGATCTCTGGTCATTATAGTCGTCGCTCCCCATGCAATCGTTCAATAATTAATATAATTGAGCTAATGAATGATCCACCATTATTCGAGTAGTAGTCTCAAAACTTGTCTTTTATTCGTAAAAAGACATTGGTTCTGTTACTTTCCGCAGAAATCATATGTATGAGAATCAAACATCATATATCAATCAAAATGAATTACTAAATATTATTTCTATAGTATACTAGTTTTGAAGATACTTCAATATTTATATTTTAACGGCTTGAATTTGTGATATGTGATGTGCCTCTATCCAATAAGTATCTTCCTGTGCCTCATTTCGTTAAGTAGCAGCAGCATTTTTTTTTTTAATAAAACGTTTTCTCTTCTTAAAGAAAGCTATGGGAAATTGTAATCGCATCTAATGAGAAGTTGCGTTTAATCCGCGTACTGTACTACTAAGCAGTCGGCTGTAGAGTTCGATCAACTACTTATATTGGGGAAAGGACTGTAATACGTAATGACCCTTGGGAAAAAAAAACAATCACGTTTTTCAGAATATAATTTGTTATTCAGTAGAGTTGATCGCTTGTGATATTGCAAATATTCTACAAACCATATCCAATCTACATTTAATCTGATACAATTACGAATAAGAATTTCATATTTCATACTGAAACTATACCCTTTCAAAATTACTGTAGATTGGATGCGTTATCTTGAGTAATACAGTTTATTTAGATAATTTTGTTCTGAATTCATGTTGGGTTTACGATAATAACATGTTTCCAAAAATAATTGTGGGTTAGGGACAGTTTTCTCTTACAGAGCAGAAAGAAATGAACAGTAGGGAAGTAGATCAATAACCTGTCAAATCATCTCATCAACCTTGTCATACATAACAATTTCAAGATAATTTTTCAAAGAATCAACCAACATACTTGTGACAGTGATGTTGACAATGACTATCACCGTGGCTCAAGCGGTAGCGTCCGCGACTTTGAGACGTCAGGTCGAAGTTTCGTGCCCCGTCATGGTCTGAGGTTAGCAAGGGCATGCACTCAGAGCAACGATTACATATACCAAAATAAGTCCTTCGCAAAAAGGCAGCCGTCCTAGCCCTTGGTAGAAAAGGGAGTCCATGACGTAAAACCAGAACAACAACGAACACACACACACACACACACACACACACACACACACACACACACACATGGACAAGGAAATGTTCAGAAATATTTATGTAACCTATGTGAGGCCAAAACTCGAATATGCAGCCCCCTTTTGGAATCCGCACTTGAAAAAGCACATAGCTAAGCTTGAAAAAGTTCAGAGACATGCCACGAAACTGGTGCCAGAAATACGCAATCTCAGTTATGATGAGAGGCTGAGGGAATTAGACTTACCATCACTCGAAGCGAGAAGAGTAAGGGGGATATGGTGACAGTCTTTAAATTCCTTCATGGTTATGATAGAGTGGATAGGGATCGATATTTCGATATGGCTGGCTCTAGAACTAGAAGTCATAGTTTGAAGCTTCGTAAGAAAACTTCTTTGCAGGATGTAAGGAAATACTTTTTCAGTGTAAGAGTAGTTGATAATTGGAATTCGCTAAGCGAGGAGGTAGTTAATGCTATCTCAATCCATAGTTTTAAGGACAGGTACGATAAGTATCACTAAGTCTAAAATGGAACCGATCAGGAGACGGGAAGTTACGAGCTTTGGGCTCTTTCCGTAAACACAATTAGGTAATCACAATTAGGTAATCACACATGCATTCTTATCAAATATAAGGGTAGCCTTCAGGCACATGGACAAGGAAATGTTCAGAAATATTTATGTAACCTATGTGAGGCCAAAACTCGAATATGCAGCCCCCTTTTGGAATCCGCACATGAAAAAGCACATAGCTAAGCTTGAAAAAGTTCAAAGACATGCCACGAAACTGGTGCCAGAAATACGCAATCTCAGTTATGATGAGAGGCTGAGGGAATTAGACTTACCATCACTCGAAGCTAGAAGAGTGAGGGGGGATATGGTGAGAGTCTTTAAATTCTTTCATGGTTATGATAGAGTGGATAGGGATCGATATTTTGATATGGTTGGCTCTAGAACTAGAGGTCATAGTTTGAAGCTTCGTAAGAAAACTTCTTTGCAGGATGTAAGGAAATACTTTTTCAGTGTAAGAGTAGTTGATAATTGGAATTGGCTAAGCGAGGAGGTAGTTAATGCTATCTCAATCCATAATTTTAAGGACAGGTATGATAAGTATCACTAAGTATAAAATGGAACCGATGAGGAGACGGGAAGATACGAGCTTTGGGCTCTTTCCCGTAAACACAATTAGGTAATCACAATTAGGTAATCACACACACACACACACACACAAATCTCAGTTATGATGAGAGGCTAAGGGAATTAGACTTACCATCACTCGAAGTTAGAAGATTGAGGGAGGACATGGTGAGAGTCTTTAAATTCCTTCATGGTTATGATAGAGTGGATAGGGATCGATATTTTGATATGGCAGGCTCTAGAACTAGAGGTCATAGTTTGAAGCTTTGTAAGAAAACTTCTTTGCAGGATGTATGGAAATAGTTATTCAGTGTAAGAGTAGTTGATAATTGGAATTGGCTAAGCGAAGAGGTAGTTAATGCTATCTCAATCAATAGTTTTAAGGACAGGTATGATAAGTATCACTAAGTACATATATATATGTATGTGTGTGTGATTACCTAATTGATTACCTAATTTTGTTTACGGGAAAGAGCCCAAAGCTCGTATCTTCCCGTCTCCTCATCGGTTCCATTTTATACTTAGTGATACTTATCATACTTGTCCTTAAAATTATGGATTGAGATAGCATTAACTACCTCCTCGCTTAGCCAATTCCAATTATCAACTACTCTTACACTGAAAAAGTATTTCCTTACATCCTGCAAAGAAGTTTTCTTACGAAGCTTCAAACTATGACCTCTAGTTCTAGAGCCTGCCATATCAAAATATCGATCCCTATCCACTCTATCATAACCATGAAGGAATTTAAAGACTGTCACCATATCCCCCCTCATTCTTCTAGCTTCGAGTGATGGTAAGTCTAATTCCCTCAGCCTCTCATCATAACTGAGATTGCGTATTTCTGGCACCAGTTTCGTGGCATGTCTTTGAACTTTTTCAAGCTTAGCTATGTGCTTTTTCAAGTGCGGATTCCAAAAGGGGGCTGCATATTCGAGTTTTGGCCTCACATAGGTTACATAAATATTTCTGAACATTTCATGGTCTATGTGCCTGAAGGCTACCCTTACATTTGATAAGAATGCATATGCTGCCCTTACTATGCCATTTATATGTATTTCTGGAGACAAATCTGCCAGTATGTTTACTCCTAGATCTCTCTCATTTTCTGTCTCTTGAAGTTGTACTCCAGCCACCGAGTAGTCAAGCTTGGGCCTTCTTGCACTTGTACCCATTCTCATTACCTTACATTTTGAAGCATAGAATTTCATTAGCCACTTTTCTGACCACTCATGCAGATTATTTAGATCCTCCTGAAGTTCTCTACCATTGTTCTCGTTTTTTACTTTCTTCACAATCTTTGCATCATCTGCAAACATATTCATGAATGAATTTGCAGACTCTGGTAGGTCATTTACATATACAAGGAACAAAAGTGGCCCTAAAACTGAACCCTGTGGAACTCCACTACTAACTCTTCTCCATTCAGACACTGAGTGTCTTACTCTAACCCTCTGTTCCCTTCCTTCTAAGTAAGTTTTTATCCATTCCAAAACATTTCCACCTATTCTAGCCATTGATTGCAGCTTCCTAATAAGTCTCCCATGTGGAACAGTGTCAAACGCTTTCTGGAAGTCTAGGAATATGCAATCTGCCCAGCCCTCTCTTTCCTGTAAGATTTGGCTTTACCTCATCATAAAATTCTAATAAGGTTCTTACTGTTGATCTACCTTCTCTGAAGCCATGTTGCCTCACTGACAAAAAGTTGAAGGATTCCAAGTGAAGAGAGATATGTTTCCTTAGTAGTTTCTCCATAGCTTTGCAAACTATGCTGGTCAAGGAAACTGGTCTATAGTTCAGAGCCGTATCCCTCCTTCCCTTTTTGAAGATAGGTATCACATTTGCTTGTTTCCAGCATCTTGGAATCTCCCCCGACTCCAGTGACTCCTTAAATATGATACTTAGTGCCACTGATATTGTGTTTGCGCATTTTTTAAGCACATGAGGGGATATGTCATCAGGACCTGTAGCTTTATGAACATCTAAATCCATCAGTGCTTTGCATACCTCTGTGACTGTAAGGCTGATGTTCTCTAATACCGGCCCTTGAGCTTCTATCACTGCAATCTGGGGAAGGTGGGGTATTTTCTACTGTAAATACTGACTGAAACTCCTTGTTTAATTCTTTGCAGATCTCTTCATCCGTCTAAGTGATGCTTCCATCCGCTCTCTTTAGCCTTAAAACCTGTTCTTTTACCTTCAGTTTTCCTCTGATAAAGCTGTGGAAAAGATTGGGATTTTCTTTAGCCTTCCTGGTGATGTCCCTCTCATAGTCTCTTTATGCCTCTCTTCTTTTACTTAGGTAGTCATTTCTTGCTCTTTTGTAGGTTTGCCAGGCATTTATGTTTTTTCTCCTCCTATACCTTTTCCAGCATTTGTGTCTCCACTCCTTAGCTCTTTTACACCCATTATCGAACCATTTCTCTCTGGCATGAATTACACCTACTTTGGTGACAGGTATGCAGCAATCTACTATCTTCCCATATTTCTCACAAAAGATGTCATACATTTCTTGTACAGATTTGTTGTAAAATAAGGTTCTCCAGTCAATAACTGCAAAAAGCTCATTCATTTTGATGTAATCTCCTTTCGGATAGTTTCTCCTCATGTCCTCAGTTCCTCTACTCTCAGGAAGAAGATCTTCAATGATATACTCCATCAACAACACACAGTGGTCACTCTTTCCAATTGGTGTTTCATACTTAATTTTTTCAATATCCAACACATTATCTGTGAATACTAGATCAAGTAGTGATGGCTCATCCCCACCCCTGGCCCTTGTTGGTTCCATTACATGTTGGTGTAGGAAATTCCCTTGTACGCTATCTAGGAATCTTGCTCCGAATGAGTCCTCACCACTGTGTGGGTCAAGATTTATCCAATCTATCTCTTTATGATTAAAATCTCCCATAATCAAAATCCTACATTTTTTTTCCCGTGCCATGTTAACAACTGAGTTTATGACTTCAATAGTACCTATATGACTTTCCTCATAAACTTCAAGCCTATTCTGGTTCCTTGGTGGGTTATATACAACAGTTATTATAATGCTCTCTGACCCAGTAATTACCTAATTACCTAATTTCCTAATTGTGTTTACGTTAAAGAGCCCAAAGCTCGTCTCTTCCCGTCTCCTCATCGGTTCCATTTTGTACTTAGTGATACTTATCATACATGTCCTTAAAACTATGGATTGAGATAGTATTAACTACCTCCTCGCGTAGCCAATTCCAATTATCAACTACTCATAAACTAAAAAAGTATTTCCTTACATCCTGCAAAGAAGTTTTCTTACGAAGCTTCAAACTATGACCTCTAGTTCTAGAGCCAGCCATATAAAACATCGATCCCTATCCACTCTATCATAACCATGAAGGAATTTAAAGACTGTCACCATATCTCCCCTCAATCTTCTAGCTTCGAGTGATGGTAAGTCTAATTCCCTCAGTCTCTCATCATAGCTGAGATTGCGTATTTCTGGCACCAGTTTTGTGGCATGTCTTTGAACTTTTTCAAGCTTAGCTATGTGCTTTTTCAAGTGCGGATTCCAAAAGGGGGCTGCATATTCGAGGTTTGGCCTCACATAGGTTACATAAATATTTCTGAACATTTCCTTGTCCATGTGCATGAAGGTGTTTGTGTGTGATCGTTGTTGTTCTGGTTTTATGTCATGGACTCCCTTTTCTACCAAGGGCTAGGAAGGTAGCCTTCTTGCGAAGGACTTGTTTTGGTATATGTAATCGTTATATATATATATATATATATATATATATATATATATATATATATATATATATATATATATATATATATATATATATATATATATATATATATATATATATATATATATATATATATATATATATATATATATATATATATATATATATATATATATATATATATATATATACACACTATTTTTCCATCAACAAAATCCATCTCCTCTTGTTTTAGAAAGACAATTGAGACACAGTCATACATCACTTTAGAGAAAGTAGGTTTCTTCTTACTGTGAGAAGGAAAGTCTTGCAGGGAGGAAGAGGAGGAAGGCAAGGAAAACAGAAGGGAGGGGGGGGGAAGCCATAAAAATAAATCAAACAGCTTAGCAAAAATTACTCGAAGTGGATATTGTCCATGATATTAGAAAAGATCTACAAATAGAGAGAGTCATGAACATCATTTCTAAAAGAAACTGAAAAACAAAGAAAATACGAAACCAGAAGAAGGTCAAAGAAAGATGAGCAGAATAAAAAAAAAAAGTAATGAAATGGAACCGAATTTTAGGAACATTTGCAAACCAAAGAAGAGAAAATTGGTTAAAATTGATTAATCAATTTACATTAAGCCAGGTCTTCTGAATTCAGCTAGATTTAGACCATGTATAACATAATGTACTTGATTTAAGGTACTGAGTGTAATACTGCTTCATAACACCTGCAGAGTGTCATGGAACTACCACTCGAGGCTGACACTACCACCTTCTCTTTTATTGGCCCTAAAAAGGATTTAAACTGAGATTTGCACCGAGGAACTCTCTTGAGGAGTCGATCTTTCTCAAATATCTCTAGAAATATAATTCATCTATATTTTTCTCTAATTAAAAAAAAATAATTACAATTCCAAATAAAATGTGCTCTATATGCAGTTCATCCAAATATTCCTAATTAACCCTTAAAAATTTCTTTAAATTCAGTGTGAATCTTCCTTTTATTAGCCCTTCATCTAAATATTTCTAAGTATTTGGATGAAATACATAGTGATTTATTTTTTCAAATATCTGCAGTTCGTTCGATATCCACCCCTGATGGTGGCCGGACCTTGGTGGGTCCTCAGTTGGGATCGTCTGGATCTGGAATACATCTGTAAAGATAAGAGGGAACAGAGAATGAACTGCTCAGAATCTATAATCTCCTTCAATTTTTGAGGTGCCTTGTAGAGAGGAAGAGGAAGTCGAGATAGGATAGAGGTGAAGGGAGAAGTGTTGGCGCCACTTGCACTCTTTTAACCCCTAGAGGACCACCAGGAAGGAAGGATAAGGTAAACTAGACAAATACTAATTTCTGAATATATATATAAATGAAAAATAAATGGATGAGCAAAATACGAAAGAGAAAAAAATAATAAAAAGAAGGGGTCTCACTGATGACCTGCAAGGACAAGGCTTCCTTTTGAATTCACACCAGCGTGTGTTGGGCTCAATCTGGAGAAGCTGAGGAACATGTTCTCTTCCTCATGATCTCATGTCTTGACAAAGGGCATGAGTTGTTGTCTGGTTATCTAGGAGAAGGGTACTGACTGATGATGTTCAGTGGGCTGTCCATGAAATTCATTGTTGTTATTCTGATTATGGGGCTAGCAACATGAAGGACGTTGGGATCCATGCTAGGTGTTACAGGGGCACTGGTCTTCTGTCGAATTTCAGAAAAGACTTCACATTCGAGGATGTAGTTGAGCACTAGATGTGGCGAGGCTTCCTGACAGAAGATGCACCACCTAATGACATCTTCCACTATATATAAATATATATATACACACACACACACACACACACACTATCTATCTATCTATATATATATATATATATATATATATATATATATATATATATATATATATATATATATATATATATATATATATATATATATATATATATGTGTGTGTGTGTGTATATATATATATATATATATATATATATATATATATATATATATATATATATATATATATATATATATATATATATATATATATATATATATATATATATATATATATATATAATCAAATAAGCACATTACATATGTGAAAACATGAATCATTTTTTTTTTACCCCGACCGGGACTATATATATATATATATATATATATATATATATATATATATATATATATATATATATATATATATATATATATATATATATATATATATATATATATATATATATATATATATATATAACCAAATAAGCACATTACATATGTGAAAACATGAATCATTTTTTTTTTACCCCGACCGGGACTTGAACCTAGGACTTATGATTACTAAGTCAAGGCGCTACCACTACACCACAGAAGGTTAAAAGGAATCCAACCTTATAGCTTATATCTGCTATACTTAGGAATGAATGCATTCTATCTGAATGCCACTATGTTCATATTACAGATTCCCAAACCTCATTCGTGGCTTCATTTTAGCATTTAATTCAATTCCCAATCTCATTAGGGCCATGAAATAACCAAATAAGCACATAACATATGTGAAAACATGAATAATTTTTTTCTTACCCCCACCGGGACTTGAACCTACGACTTATGATTACTAAGTCAAGGCGCTACCACTACACCACAGAAGGTTAAAAGGAATCCAACCTTATAGCTTATATCTGCTATACTTAGGGATGAACGCATTCTATCTGAATGCCACTATGTTCATATTACAGATTCCCCAACCTCACTCGTGGCTTCATATTAGCATTTAATTCTATTCCCAATCTCATTCATGCCATGAAATAACCAAATAAGCACATTGTGCATACTGGAAAGAGCCCAAAGCTCGTATCTTCCCGTCTCCTGATCGGTTCCATTTTGTACTTAGTGATACATATTTTACCTGTATGTATGTGATTACCTAATTGTGATTACCTAATTGTGTTTACGGGAAAGAGCCCAAAGCTCGTATCTTCCCGTCTCCTGATCGCTTCCATTTTATACTTAGTGATACTTATCATACCTGTCCTTAAAACTATGGATTGAGATAGCATTAACTACCTCCTCGCTTAGCCAATTCCAATTATCAACTACTCTTACACTGAAAAAGTATTTCCTTACATCCTGCAAAGAAGTTTTCTTATGAAGCTTCAAACTATGACCTCTAGTTCTAGAGCCAGCCATATCAAAATATCGATCCCTATCCACTCTATCATAACCATGAAGGAATTTAAAGACTCTCACCATATCCCCCCTCACTCTTCTAGCTTCGAGTGATGGTAAGTCTAATTCCCTCAGCCTCTCATCATAACTGAGATTGCGTATTTCTGGCACCAGTTTCGTGGCATGTCTTTGAACTTTTTCAAGCTTAGCAACGTGCTTTTTCAAGTGCGGATTCCAAAAGGGGGCTGCATATTCGAGTTTTGGCCTCACATAGGTTACATAAATATTTCTGAACATTTCCTTGTCCATGTGCCTGAAGGCTACCCTTACATTTGATAAGAATGCATATGCTGCCCTTACTATGCCATTTATATGTATTTCTGGAGACAAATCTGCCAGTATGTTTACTCCTAGATCTCTCTCATTTTCTGTCTCTTGAAGTTGTACTCCAGCCACCGAGTAGTCAAGCTTGGGCCTTCTTGCACTTGTACCCATTCTCATTACCTTACATTTTGAAGTATTGAATTTCATTAGCCACTTTTCTGACCACTCATGCAGATTATTTAGATCCTCCTGAAGTTCTCTACCATTGTTCTCGTTTTTTACTTTCTTCACAATCTTTGCATCATCTGCAAACATATTCATGAATGAATTTGCAGACTCTGGTAGGTCATTTACATATACAAGGAACAAAAGTGGCCCTAAAACTGAACCCTGTGGAACTCCACTACTAACTCTTCTCCATTCAGACACTGAGTGTCTTACTCTAACCCTCTGTTCCCTTCCTTCTAAGTAAGTTTTTATCCATTCCAAAACATTTCCACCTATTCTAGCCATTGATTGCAGCTTCCTAATAAGTCTCCCATGTGGAACAGTGTCAAACGCTTTCTGGAAGTCTAGGAATATGCAATCTGCCCAGCCCTCTCTTTCCTGTAAGATTTGGCTTACCTCATCATAAAATTCTAATAAGTTTGTTACTGTTGATCTACCTTCTCTGAAGCCATGTTGCCTCACTGACAAAAAGTTGAAGGATTCCAAGTGAAGAGAGATATGTTTCCTTAGTAGTTTCTCCATAACTTTGCAAACTATGCTGGTCAAGGAAACTGGTCTATAGTTCAGAGCCGTATCCCTCCTTCCCTTTTTGAAGATAGGTATCACATTTGCTTGTTTCCAGCATCTTGGAATCTCCCCCGACTCCAGTGACTCCTTAAATATGATACTTAGTGCCACTGATATTGTGTTTGCGCATTTTTTAAGCACATGAGGGGATATGTCATCAGGACCTGTAGCTTTATGAACATCTAAATCCATCAGCGCTTTGCATACCTCTGTGGCTGTAAGGTTGATGTGATTACCTAAATTGTGATTACCTAATTGTGTTTACGGGAAAGAGCCCAAAGCTCGTATCTTCCAGTCTCCTGATCGCTTCCATTTTATACTTAGTGATACTTATCATACCTGTCCTTAAAACTATGGATTGAGATAGCATTAACTACCTCCTCGCTTAGCCAATTCCAATTATCAACTACTCTTACACTAAAAAAGTATTTCCTTACATCCTGCAAAGAAGTTTTCTTACGAAGCTTCAAACTATGACCTCTAGTTCTAGAGCCAGCCATATCAAAATATCGATCCCTATCCACTCTATCATGACCATGAAGGAATTTAAAGACTCTCACCATATCCCCCCTCACTCTTCTAGCTTCGAGTGATGGTAAGTCTAATTCCCTCAGCCTCTCATCATAACTGAGATTGCGTATTTCTGGCACCAGTTTCGTGGCATGTCTTTGAACTTTTTCAAGCTTAGCTATGTGCTTTTTCAAGTGCGGATTCCAAAAGGGGGCTGCATATTCGAGTTTTGGCCTCACATAGGTTACATAAATATTTCTGAACATTTCCTTGTCCATGTGCCTGAAGGCTACCCTTACATTTGATAAGAATGCATATGCTGCCCTTACTATGCCATTTATATGTATTTCTGGAGACAAATCTGCCAGTATGTTTACTCCTAGATCTCTCTCATTTTCTGTCTCTTGAAGTTGTACTCCAGCCACCGAGTAGTCAAGCTTGGGCCTTCTTGCACTTGTACCCATTCTCATTACCTTACATTTTGAAGTATTGAATTTCATTAGCCACTTTTCTGACCACTCATGCAGATTATTTAGATCCTCCTGAAGTTCTCTACCATTGTTCTCGTTTTTTACTTTCTTCACAATCTTTGCATCATCTGCAAACATATTCATGAATGAATTTACAGACTCTGGTAGGTCATTTACATATACAAGGAACAAAAGTGGCCCTAAAACTGAACCCTGTGGAACTCCACTACTAACTCTTCTCCATTCAGACACTGAGTGTCTTACTCTAACCCTCTGTTCCCTTCCTTCTAAGTAAGTTTTTATCCATTCCAAAACATTTCCACCTATTCTAGCCATTGATTGCAGCTTCCTAATAAGTCTCCCATGTGGAACAGTGTCAAACGCTTTCTGGAAGTCTAGGAATATGCAATCTGCCCAGCCCTCTCTTTCCTGTAAGATTTGGCTTACCTCATCATAAAATTCTAATAAGTTTGTTACTGTTGATCTACCTTCTCTGAAGCCATGTTGCCTCACTGACAAAAAGTTGAAGGATTCCAAGTGAAGAGAGATATGTTTCCTTAGTAGTTTCTCCATAACTTTGCAAACTATGCTGGTCAAGGAAACTGGTCTATAGTTCAGAGCCGTATCCCTCCTTCCCTTTTTGAAGATAGGTATCACATTTGCTTGTTTCCAGCATCTTGGAATCTCCCCCGACTCCAGTGACTCCTTAAATATGATACTTAGTGCCACTGATATTGTGTTTGCGCATTTTTTAAGCACATGAGGGGATATGTCATCAGGACCTGTAGCTTTATGAACATCTAAATCCATCAGCGCTTTGCATACCTCTGTGGCTGTAAGGTTGATGTGATTACCTAAATTGTGATTACCTAATTGTGTTTACGGGAAAGAGCCCAAAGCTCGTATCTTCCAGTCTCCTGATCGCTTCCATTTTATACTTAGTGATACTTATCATACCTGTCCTTAAAACTATGGATTGAGATAGCATTAACTACCTCCTCGCTTAGCCAATTCCAATTATCAACTACTCTTACACTAAAAAAGTATTTCCTTACATCCTGCAAAGAAGTTTTCTTACGAAGCTTCAAACTATGACCTCTAGTTCTAGAGCCAGCCATATCAAAATATCGATCCCTATCCACTCTATCATGACCATGAAGGAATTTAAAGACTCTCACCATATCCCCCCTCACTCTTCTAGCTTCGAGTGATGGTAAGTCTAATTCCCTCAGCCTCTCATCATAACTGAGATTGCGTATTTCTGGCACCAGTTTTGTGGCATGTCTTTGAACTTTTTCAAGCTTAGCTATGTGCTTTTTCAAGTGCGGATTCCAAAAGGGGGCTGCATATTCGAGTTTTGGCCTCACATAGGTTACATAAATATTTCTGAAAATTTCCTTGTCCATGTGCCTGAAGGCTACCCTTACATTTGATAAGAATGCATATGCTGCCCTTACTATGCCATTTATATGTATTTCTGGAGACAAATCTGCCAGTATGTTTACTCCTAGATCTCTCTCATTTTCTGTCTCTTGAAGTTGTACTCCAGCCACCGAGTAGTCAAGCTTGGGCCTTCTTGCACTTGTACCCATTCTCATTACCTTACATTTTGAAGTATTGAATTTCATTAGCCACTTTTCTGACCACTCATGCAGATTATTTAGATCCTCCTGAAGTTCTCTACCATTGTTCTCGTTTTTTACTTTCTTCACAATCTTTGCATCATCTGCAAACATATTCATGAATGAATTTACAGACTCTGGTAGGTCATTTACATATACAAGGAACAAAAGTGGCCCTAAAACTGAACCCTGTGGAACTCCACTACTAACTCTTCTCCATTCAGACACTGAGTGT
>JAXCGZ010020775.1:92500-107500 GCA_037179515.1 Halocaridina rubra
TTCAGAGGAAAAGCTGTGTCAGTTAGTGTCAGAATTTGGAATGGTGTGTGAGAGAAGGAAGTTGTAAGTGAATGTGGGAAAGAGTAAGGTTATGAGGTGTACAAGAAATGAGGTTGGCGCTGGATTGAATATTATGTTGAATGGAGAGACACTTGAGGAGGTTAATCAGTTTAAGTATTTAGGCTCGGTTATAGCTGCAAATGATGGAGTGGAAGCAGATGTGTGTCACAGAGTGAATGAATGATGTAAAGTGGTGGGTGCATTGAAAGGAGTGATGAAGAATAGAGGGTTGGAAATGAATGTTAAGAAAGTTTTGTATGAGAAAATGGTTGTGCCAACTGTGATGTATGGATCAGAGCTATGGGGTATGAAAGTAAGTGAGAGACGGAAACTAAATGTGTTTGAGATGAAATACCTGAGGAGTATGATTGGTGTATCTCGATTGGATAGGGTTAGGAATGAAGTGGTGAGAGCAAGAATGGGTGTGAGGAGAGAAATTGCAGTTAGAGTAGATATGAATGTTCTGAGATGATTTGGCCATGTGGAAAGATTGGATGATGAAAGGCTGCTGAAAAAGGTGATGAATGCGAGAGTTGATGGGAGAAATGCTAGAGGGAGGCCTAGGTTTGGATGGATGGATGGAGTAAGGAGAGCCCTGAATGATAGGAGGATGGATGTGAGGGAAGCAAGCGAGCGTGCTAGGAATAGGAATGAGTGGCGAGCGATTGTGACGCAGCTCTGATGGGCATCTGCTGTTACCACGGGGCTGCATCTTACAGAGGTAGCCCTGTGGTAGGGGCAGTAGGAGGAGTTGGCAGTTGTGAAGCGACACAGGTTGTGGAAGAGCCAGGAGGATGGGCTGTTGCACTCCAGCAGTGCCATCTGAACAGTCGCTAGCTCCCTTGTCATTGCCCATAGAGAAAAGTAATCCCCCTATTTGTTTTCCTTTCTTGATGTCGGCTACCCCCCAATTAAAGGGGGAAACAGCCAAGGTAAATAAATAAATACAAAAATTATTATTATTATTATTATTATTATTATTATTATTATTATTATTATTATTATTATTATTATTATTATTATTATTATATCCATACTAATATATTACATCAGCTTTATACTATCTTTTATTACAGAATCTTAATTGATACAAATATGTAATATAATTCAGAAAACTTTTTAGTAATGAAATCAAGGACAGACGAATTGAATTAAAAATAAACAGACAGGTAAATAAAGAAGTTAAAAGTACGCAAAAATAAGAATGAATATCCTTCGTTCTTGAAGCGTTGTTATAAGAACAGTTACAAAAACACAAGCAATAATAATATCAATAATAATAATAATAATAATAATAATAATAATAATAATAATAATAATAATAATAATAATAATAATGACAATAATAATAATAATAATAATAATAATAATAATAATAATAATAATAATAATAATAATAATAATAATAATAATAATAATAATAATAATGATAATGACAAAGTTATTTTACCCAAGAGGTGTAACATGACATTACCCATGTAATGTCATGTGTGACCTAAGTGGTGTGACTTGACATTTTCAGTGAGGTGTCCTGGATAAAGTGGGTGTTTACAGAGAGATGACAAAATCTATGGTTCAACCCATAATCCTCTCACACCTATGTGTCCCTGATCGATGGAGGTCAGAAATTTCACACCTTTATGGGTTGTTCTCATGAAAACCGAAAGCCAGCCTCCACAAACACATACATGTGCACTTGGGAAAATGTATAGGTAGAAGCTACATGATACCTCTAAGCCTCAATGACCACTCCCCTTAAGGTAAAATCCTAATTCTTTTCGTGCCCACAAGACTTTATATTAGGATGTTCCTTGTACCCTATTGGCGTTCCTTTAGCCAAGCCCCTCACACTATAGGTAACTGGTTGTAACCTCCTTTCTTTGGAAGCCTATTGGTGGAGGCGTGCCCAAGGATACCACGCCCTGCCATCTTGGAAATACAAAAGAGTCAGAATTCTTAATTCTTTTCGTGCTCAAAAGACTCTACTGCTCTCTCACTGCTTCTGTCTCTTTTGTATTTCCAAGATGGCAGGGCGTGGTATCTTTGGGCACGTCTCCACCAATAGGCTTCCAAAGAAAGGAAATTACAACCAATTACCTATAGTGTAAGGGGTGTGGCTAAAGGAACGCCAATTGGATGCAAGGAACATCCTAACTTAGAGTCTTGTGGGCACAAAAAGAATTAGGATTTTACCTTAAGGGGAGGGGTCGTTGAGGCTTAGAGGTATCACGTAGCTTCTAAATAAATTAAGTGCTAAGTGTCTTCGCATATCTATTATCGCCTCGGACGCTGTAGCTCTGTAGAGAATATCTAATACGACACTGATGGAACATAGCATTACGACTCCTTAAGATATTCAACTATGCGACATTGGTGGCAGCCTAGTACGATACCACGCTTAAATTACCATGAAGAGACAAGAAGTTATATGCTAGTAAATCTCGTGCTTAAGAAAATACAAGATACAGAAGAATTTAACGTAAATATCGTGCTTAAAAATATGCAAGATACAGAAGAATTTAACTCATCTTTGGAAGAAATCTCGAAGGAAGCACAAGTCATACGTCACCCTCCTCATCCCCGTCCCCATACAGGAACGGCACCCAGCAGTAAAAATTGTACCATACATTTTAACTCTGAAGGAAAGTTACTGAAACAAAGTTCACGAAGGCTGAAAAACGTCAACTGGAGAGACGAGTGGTCAACTTGGAGATAATTCCTGCATGATTCCCGAGGTATTTCACTGTGCGGAGCACTGTGAATGGTGTTTTGAGGAACAACACCCCTACTAGGTGCTATTCGTTGCTGAATTCAACTAAGAAGATGCCTGAGATGGTGCATCGGCGATCTTATGTGATATGGACGACCTCGGAGGGAAAACCAGCGAGCCCAGAACAAAGGATAACCCCCTCCCTCAGTACCAGTAGCCGTGATGTTCTTCAAGCAGCATCCCAAAATAGCTAAGTACTGTACCTGTAATTTTTATCCAGTGAGTAATGGAACTAGTATTTAATGAAATTGAGGTCTGAGGACTTCGCTATTTTACTTTGTAGACATGCTTTGACTCAGCCACCCCACATATAAGAGGGAGTATGGCTTTAGTAAATTAATATATAATTTTTACTAATAGCTATAAGCAATAATAAACTAAATTTTTGCTTTAATTAAAGCAATATAATGAGTAATTGTGTTTGAAGGGTGATAAATTTTTTTTTTATTACCCAGGTTAAGTATTAAACCGGCGAAGGTATTAATTTTGCTTGAGAAAAATTAATATACGTGTAAAATTATTTTTATGTTAATTTTCTAAAGCGGAAGTAGAATTATTTAAGTCATTGAGTGTCGTTTGCGGAAGTGACAGTGTTAAAAAATAAAATATAAGTTGTAGAGTTTTTTTATACTCCGAAATGCGCGTAAAAAATTACTCTGAGAACAAGCATGAACCCGCTTTTTAGGTTTTTCTTTTATCATGTGTGATATTTTCCATGAAAGGAATGCGGAAATGACCGATCGATCTCTCAACTTCGTTATTATGAAGTAATTGTAATTGTATTGATTATTTACTATTAAAATACGGGTATGTCATATCCTTTGAAGAATCAGAGACTTTTTTTATGTTATTAATATTATTACAGTTCGATATAACGAGTTTTTTGTTTGTTAAGATGATATGCAGGCGGGGAAAGAGAACAGTGTAACATGTGCCCTGATAGGGGGATGGTGTTGTATCCTACCAAGTCGTGGATGGGGAGTATAGAGGGGACCTATGACTGTTGATAGAGACAAACCGAGGAGGCCAGATGAGCGGCTTAAAGAGACCACCAACCAACACACTCCCTCAGAGTGTTGGGGGGAGAAATGTGAGATGCGAATGGGGAAAGTCGCAGAGAGAGAGAATGGGTGAACGACAGGGATACGAATGGGGGGGGGGGGGTGTACAACGAATAACAGCAACAGACCTGAATGCAAAGAAAGGGAGGGTGCTTGGGGGGTGGAGTTGCGAGACACTTGTCTTAAAGCATAAGTTGATATATGCCTAGTTTTAATGGATGTGATGTAAATGTTGTAATATATATTAAGGCCCATGGCATCAACTGCCCATTGCAATACTACAGCTGAAGGGTCTTGTGAACTTAACTAAGACTGTCCTGGACAGTTCGATGTTAATTCTTCCTTCAGTTACGGATCTCTTTCTATGCCTACATCAACACCGAATAGTCTTGGATATTCGTTGCACATGTCTTATTGTCCCTTCACATCTGACAAGTCATAATACTCCCCATCTCTGTTTCTCTTTAAGTTTTCTTCGTGCCCAGGCCTGATAAGGGTAGATATATATATATATATATATATATATATATATATATATATATATATATATATATATATATATATATATATATATATATATATATATATATATATATATATATATATATATATATATATATATATATATATAGTTGGCCCGTCTTGGTGTCAAAATCATTAAAAAGAACAAAAAATGCAAATGCTTCAAAAGGTAATGTAGTAAAGTTCCACCTGCCCAGATGTGGCTGAGGTGCAGTTATTTATTTATTTTATTTTTTATTATGTCCCTTACTCCGCCAGTAAGATATTTGTTTAATTTTCCACATCCCAAGAGAGATATTGACCGATAAAGGACGCAAATCTATGAAAGATTTTTTATATTCTACCTGAAGTACTTACATTAATTGTTCGAAAAAATACTCTAAATAGATAAATAAATGACTAACTGAAAAGGCATAGTACAAAGAGGCATGAAGTTAAGGTAGGTGATAGATTAAATAAAACTTAGAAATTTAAACAATGATAAAGTTTGCCACTATCATTCCAGCTTGGTCATAACAAAAAGGAGTGTGAGCTCACAAGAAACGACAACAAGATTGTTTCGCAGCCGTTTCCTGTATTTGAAAAGGACGAAGTCGATCCAGAAACCGAAGAGACTGGGGAGGAAACAGCGCACGCACACAAATCTCCCCGCAAAAGCTAGCCGTCTGAAGTCCAGAAGATAAATATTTAGCCGCATTTTGTAAGTATAGGTAAAAGAAAGAAATATATAACTTCCCCCCTGTCTGCTGAGGTATTCTGTCGAAGTAATCCCTCAAGAAAAATAAAGGAGAAAAAAAAATTAATTGACTTTATAGGAAAAATATATATATATGTTTTTCCATTGTACGATTCATTAAGAGATTATGAAACTTAAGCAAAGCTCATTCTTTTAATGTTTGCAAGTGAAATATTATTTTTTTATTTTATTACTACATGCACAGATACGTGATTTTTATATTTTTTCAGATACACGTTTTTATATTTTTTCAGATACACGTTTTTAATATTTTTTCAGATACACGTTTATATATATATATATATATATATATATATATATATATATATATATATATATATATATATATATATATATATATATATATATATATATATATATATATATATATATATATATATATATATATATATATATATATATATATATATATATATATATATATATATATATATATATATATATATATATATATATATATATATATATATATATATATATATATATATATATATATATATATATATATATATATATATATATATATATATATATATATATATATATATATATATATATATATATATATATATATATATATATATATATATATATATATATATATATATATATATATATATATATATATATATATATATATATATATATATACTGTATATATTTGTTATGTTCAGAAGTGTATAGAGCCTTCATATGATAATTGTAATATTTCGAAGTGATAAAGATATTAATGAATTTGATAAGCTTATCTGAATATGATTATTGTTAATTATTGATCATTGTCGTGAAATTTATAATTACTATTGTGCTAATCAAGATAATTGAGATTCTCAGAGTGTATATTTTGAGCATGAAATTTAAAATGCTGATACTTAAGTCCTTTTATATTGTTTGTTAAGAAAGGATAATTGTGTTTTGTTGATTATATAAATTTAAAAAATTTATCTTGAAGTATCGGCTTTAGAGTATAATATTTTTAATTTGCAATGCTTGTTAAGCTTCCAAGAGTTTCATATTTTATTAACTGTAATCATCAAATATATTTGTAGTCTTTTGTTTAAACTCCGTCGGAGGTAGGTTTGACTTATGGCTTGAGCGTGCTTCGACTCGACCCTCCAATTTATAAAGAGAAGAAAAAAAAGAGAAAAGACTGCCATAATAAGCAAGTATGTGTAATTAACTAACGTTTTGTAATGTTAAACAGTGTCGTCTGAACACTATTTCATCGAGTGTCATCACTGTGGTGTGATTTTCATCCCACTATTTTACACCAATAATTGTGGTGTTGTTCTTGTTTTGGTAGCATGGTTAGCGATAACAGATAAGCATCTTCTTGGGATGTGTTTATTTCTAGATTAACAATTAATTCCTCAGAGCTCCCATGCATCACACGTGTCTTAATGCAAGCCATATGCACATAGTTTTAACGGGAGGTGCTGTAGCTGTTGCGATATCTATTAAGAGATATTTTTGAGGCAACGTGATGTTCTACCTTCCCAGGTATGGCTGAGATGCAGGTTTTATTTTATCTTTGTTTTGTCCCCTACTCCGCCAACGAGATTATTATTCGATTTTCGAAAATTCCAAGAGAGATATCAAGTGATAAAGAATGTGAATCTATGAGTGATTTTTTATCTTTTTCTAGCTGCAGTATTTACATTAATTGTCCGAAGGAATATGCCAAATAGATAAAATAAAACTTTGAAGTATAAGCCATAACAGTGTTTGTCACCATTATTTCAGCTTGGTCATAAAGAAGGGAGTGTAAACTCACAAGAAATAACAACAAGAATGTCACACAGCTGTTTCCTATATTCGAAAGAGACGAAGTCAATCCAGAAACCGAATAGACAGGGGAGGAACAGCACTTGTACACAAATCTCCCCGCAAAAGCTAGCCATCTGAAGTCCAGAAGACAAATATTGAGCAATATTTTGGGTAGGAAAAGAAAAAAGAGTAAAAAAAGAAGAAAGTTAAGTACCTACCCGATTGTAAGTATAGCAAAAGAGGAAAAATACATAACTTCCCCCTTGTCTCCTGAGGTAATTCTGTTGAATAGTCACTAGAAAAAACTAAATTTGAGTTTGTAGAAGAATATATATATATATATATATATATATATATATATATATATATATATATATATATATATATATATATATATATATATATATATATATATATATATATATATATATATATATATATATATATATATATATATATATATATATATATATATATATATATATATATATATATATATATATATATATATGTATATATATATATATATGTTATTTTTTATGTACGATTCCTTAAGGGATTTTGAAACCTAAGAAAAATTCATTCTTTAATGTTACAAATGAAATATTATTTTTTAACTTTATTATTGCATGCACAGATACAAGCTTTTTATATTTTTTCAGATACACGTTTTTTATATTATTGTTTTTGTTGGAAAGTGTATATCATCTTCATATGATAATTGTAACATTTTGAAGAGATATGGATATTAATGATTTTGAAAAGCTTGTCTAGAGATAATTATTGTTACTTACTGTCATTGTCATTTATAATGACAATTGTGCTAATTAAGATAACTGAGATTCTCAGAGCATATATTTTGAGTTTGAAATTCAGAAATAATGATATTAAAATCCTTTTTATATCGTTTATTAAGAAAGGATAATTGTAAATATTGTTGACTGTAGTAGAGATAAATAAATAAAAGTAAGAAAATTCTCTCTTGGGATATCAGCTTTAGTGTAAAATATTTTTAGTTTACCATTCTTGTCAAACTTCCAAGAGTTTTATATTTTATTAAATATAATTATCAAATATGATTGTAGTATTCGTTTTTAATTTCGTCGGAGGTATGTTTGACTTATAGCGAGTGTGTGCTTCGACTCTACCCTTTGATTTATAAAAAAAGAGAAAAGATTGCCATAATAGACAAGTATGTGTATCTTTATTTCACTAACGTCATTTGCAATGTTAAACAGAAAAAGAATGGATTTATGCTTCAATGTTTCTTTATTTGTACACTAAGTTATTTTGGTTATTTTTTATTCTTTTTAGAAGGTAAAATCTGGCTGCGGTTTTGTCCCCTTGTATGTTTGGACAGGAAGGCAAGTCATAATAAGGGGCCCTACAAGCGAAAAATATATGTTTTCTGTTTGAAGAAAAATATGTTGACTCAGATTCAGATTCTCTCTCTCTCTCTCTCTCTCTCTCTCTCTCTCTCTCTCTCTCTCTCTCTCTCTCTCTCGCATCTTTTGCCCCTTCCATACTGAAACATATTATTTCTTTATGTTAACAGAGTATTATAATTATTTATTTTTTTGAATTCTTTTGCAAACTTGCTAGATGATAAATGTGCTCAAGTTTTATTACATTTGATGAGTTTTTGCATGCTGATATTGCATAAATACTGATAAGACATAATTTGAATTGATTTATTGTATTTTTCTGCCACATATTGCAACTGTCTTGGAAAATAGATCAACTCCCACTGACAAATTGGGCAACCAGAAGGTTGGTGACTATGCTCATATATATATATATATATATATATATATATATATATATATATATATATATATATATATATATATATATATATATATATATAATGACTGCAGGAATTCGAATAATAAAAGAAACTAATTTTGAATTAACATCATTATGAAATATAAGTATAGAACTTTGTTCTTACCTCAAAATTCCAGTATCATTTGTATATATGCTGCTATTCCTGATTCAGTATTTCTATTTCTTTTTTATTATTCTTATTATGATCCTGATTATTATTATTGCTCTGATTATTATGTTGGCTGTTACTGTTGATTTCACTCCATGGTGTTTTGGCAATTATTATTTTCGTAATGCTATCAGTAGTAACCAAATTATTTGTATTTTTTTATTTGAATTCATGCTTTTATGTTACTGTAGTCACTGTTAATAAGAATATTTCAATAGTGGCTGTTCTCAGCATTTCATGACTTTTTTATTTATGTCTATAGTATACTAATGTTATGTAGCAGTTTCCCAGCTATATCCTAAGTATCTTGGAATAATAATCTAATGGTGTAGACAAATACTTTCAAGTACTACCCTATTTCCAGGAAGCCCCGACCTGCAATTTAAAATTCTATTTTCACAAACCAGTCCCTTTTACCCATTGAAGAGATTGCAACCGCCTGCAGATGCAGAGAGGCGAAGTATCCCCTTTGTGTGCTTACATATGGCCATTGTTTGTATTAGCGACATTAGGCCCTAGTTTCCGGCCCTAGAATCTATTCCAGGCTATGTTCACTTTGCAGATTTTCAGCTGGAGAGAGATGCACCTCCGAGAAGCAGGTGGCGTGAGAGAAGAATGGTCCTAGAACCACCTCAAAATTTGCAGAAACGCGGGCGGGAGAGGTTCATGGCAGATTTATCAGCTCCCTTTTGTTGTCCGGCCAGTCTCAAGAAAAAAAATTTGTGGTACATTGTTACTTTGCAGATTTTCAGCTGGAGGGAGATGCACCTCCGAGAAGCAGGTGGCGTGAGAGAAGAATGGTCCTAGAACCACCTCAAAATTTGCAGAAACGCGGGCGGGAGAGGTTCATGGCAGATTTATCGGCTCCCTTTTGTTGTCCGGCCAGTCTCAAGAAAAAAAATTCGCGGTACATAGTTACATCCCGGACCTACCTAACAGTGTAAGATGAAGGTTTAACGGAAACAAGGTGTGGGAATAAGCCCAAGACTTAGCAATGATGGGCACTGGAGACTGGGGAAATGAAAGAGGGCAATGAAAATCCCTGTAATTAAAAATGAGAAAGGAAGATGAAAAATCCCTATATATATATATTAGAACTTTGACAAAAAAGAAAAATTCCACGCTGTCTTTCATTTTTTTTTGTGGACATAAAAATTGTAGTGTCTTTAGCTTTTTAGATTTAAGTTAAGAAAACCTCAATGCCTCCCCTAGAAATAAGTTTAAAATAGTAAATGTCATTAATGAATAGTTGTCATTCATCATTGTGCATATGCTTGAATTTTTTTACCTACTATGTTAATTGTATTGTTCTATTATTGAATATTTGCAGAGATCATATCCAACTGTATTTTATATTACTTGAGTAATGTAATAGTTTAATTAGTTTTGTTCTTAAATAATTTTGTCAATGATTAGTAGCTATATATTGTAATTGCGAATATTTTTGTACTATATTATAATGTTTAATTACTGAATATTTAAATAGATCATATCCAGCTGTGTTGTATATTTTTTGAGTAATGTAATAGCTTAATTAGTTTTTTCTTAAATGATTTTGTCAATGATTACGAGCTATATATTGTAACTGTCACACTAAATTTTGATTCTTTTTTCTTTTTATTAGAGTGCTTATTGTAAGGAATATATTTAGTATTTTGTTAGTCTTTTCCCAGAAATCAAATGTTCTGGATTTAAGAGTCCTTTGACCATAGAATGTCTTCAGGAGAACTTTAGTAAGCTTTAAGGGCAAATTCATTTTGATATTTCTGTAATCTGTTTAGATAATTCTGCCCAGTTTTGTTTGTTAAAATGTATAAAATTATTCAATAAAATATATAATGCTTCATCTGAAATGGGACATTTCAAAGTGGAGGTAGGGGATGACGTAATATTAGCGGCCACCCATGTGTTGGCCTGTGTGAGTAAGCTGGCCAAGGACCCTTTCATCTCTTTATTAAGTTGGCAAAATGTTTATGGCACTTTCCATTAGGTATCACATTCCGATCTCCATGATGGATAGACGTAATAAGTGTTATGAAAGAGATGACAGGTTTCCAACCCGTTTCCATTAGCATCTCACATTACCACCCTTATGTTCGAGAGTCAACCTCCATAACAAAATATATTTATACATACATATAACCTATACATATACATACATATATATATATATATATATATATATATATATATATATATATATATATATATATATATATATATATATATATACATATATATATATATATATATATATATATATATATATATATATATATATATATATATATATATATATATATATATATATATATATATATATATATATATATATAATATATATATATATATATATATATATATATATATATATATATATATATATATATATATATATATATATATATACATATATATATATATATATATATATATATATATATATATATATATATATATATATATATATATATATATATATATATATATATATACATATATATATCGGACTGGTGTCCTCGAAGCAACACACCCCACACTATAGGTTATGGGGTGTTCCCCACTTCTCGCTGGATGACTCATAATGATACAAAAGGGTCAACTCACGGCTGAGGAGGCGCCACCTTCATCAGGAAAAACCTGTTAGCCAAGGAAATAACCAGACCGGTCCACTGCGGCGAAGATGTCCACGTCCTCGCTGTTAACATCCAACTTCAGGGCAGCTGCATAGATCTGTACAACATTTACAGACCACAGGATGGTGGCTTAGACCTGACTACCCTCTTTGGGCTAGCCAGTCATCGTGACTTAGTAATAGGAGGCGACTTCAATGCGCACCATCCAAGATTCAGGTATGAGCGCCCCTGTGCTGCAGGCAGACACATCATGAGCCTGCTGGACGACCAAGAAGACGTCTCCCTTCTCAACAATCATGAGCCAATACATGACAGAGGTGGAATACTGAACCTCACCTTTGTCTCCAACTCCCTAAAGCAAGACGCCACATGGAGAGTTCATCCCCTGGTCACAAGCGACCACTACAGGATCCATCTCATGCTGCCAATTCCTGAAATCTTCCAAATCCCTGCTCCTCCCCCTCGATGGAATTTCAAGAAGGCTGACTGGGGCCGATTCCAGGAGCACCTCAGCAATTGGATTTCAGCCTACACACCATCCGAAGACATCGACCAGGCAGAGGCCAAGCTAGTCAATGCCCTGCAAGCTGCAGCAAACTCATCCATCCCCCTCTGCAAACCACAACACACCACTCATCGGGACAGATGGTACTACTGTGACAGAGTTAAAGAACTCAATCACCGGCTCAACGTCATCCGGAAAATGCACAGGAAACGTCGCACTGAAGACTCCTACCACACTCTCCAGGCAGTCAAAGAACATGTCCATGAAGAGACACGCAACATTAAGAGGAAAAAATGGCTAGAGTGGTGTTCCACCCTAGATGCTCACACCTCTATGGGTCAGATGTGGAGGAGCATTAACTCCTTTGCTAAAGGAAAACCTCCTGAAATCACCCCCCACAGGGATCCTAGCAGGGCAGCAGAAGAACTCTCCGTCAAATTTGCGGATAGAGCAAGCTCCAACCAGCTCCCCATCACCACCAGAACAACTCTTCAGGACCTCATCACTGCAAGATGGGAAGAAATAGAAGAGGCCATCAACACTGAAGACGACACAGATGCCCCATTCTCTCTGACTGAGCTACTAAGAGTAAGCAAAAGCTCTAAGAACACAGCCCCAGGTGCTGATAGAATCAGATACACAATGATTCAAAATATGGGGCCCCAAGGGGTGCTTGCTCTACTCTCTCTGATCAATTCGACATACACACGAAGAATCAGACCAGCCTCAGGGAACAGAGCAGATATTCAGCCCATCCCAAAACCACAGGACCCTGACAACCATCGCCCCATCTCCCTCCTAAGCTGCCTGAGCAAGACGGCAGAAAAGATGGTACTTAACAGAGTCCGCTGGAAATGCCCATCCTTCCCAGAAAACATGTTTGCCTACCAGCCTGGCTTAGGCACCTCAGAATGCATAGCCTCCATGCTCTCATTTATCAACAACTGCCGTGGATACATCGTTTTTCTAGACCTAGAGAAGGCCTTTGAACTAGCCAATGTGCCGGCAATACTCTCAGCTCTCGTTTCAAAGCAGATCAAAGGTAACCTTCTCTCATGGATCAAGCAGAGTCTACAAAACCGTAGTGCACGAGTCAAAGTAGATGGGCACTACTCCACCTACAAAAACCACGAAAATGGGACCCCCCAAGGTGGAATCCTTAGCCCCTTCCTCTTTAATTGTCTCATGGAAAAACTCATGGACATCGCACTACCACATGGAGCCAAACTCTTCAACTATGCGGATGACTTTGCCCTTGTCACAATAGGAGACAGAAGCTCTAACAAGACACAGTGCTGCCTCACCAAGATTCACCAAGCCTCCATCTCCCTTGGAGTTAAAATCAATGCCCGCAAAACCAAGGCCCTTCCCATCCACCAGTGGAGACCAGACACTAATCTGGTCGTAGGTAATGAGCCTGTGGACTGGGTTACCAAACACCAATACCTGGGTGTAATCATCGACAACAGACTAACCTTTGGACCAGAAATTCAACACTTGCGCGACAGGTGCAGCCAGTGACAAGTCCTTCGTCGGATGTTGGGCCTCTACGATGGTGCATCATTTAATGTCCTCAGAAGCTTCTATGTACAAGCCATACGCAGCCTCATAGACTATGCTTGTCCCACACTCTGGCTACTAACAGACCAACAGTGGGACAAGATAGAAGTAATTCAAAACAACGCCATACGTACCATGCTAGGAGCCCCCATGTGGACCAAGAGAGAAAACATCCAGATGGAATCGGGACTCAAGCCACTCAAACTCAGAGCTCAGCAAAGACTGACCCTCTTTGTGGCCAAAACCACCACTGCCCAACATAAATGCCTTGCTGGCACAAATCTCCATCTAGCCCTCAATCGCCACCCCAATCACCATCCTAGAACCTGGGCAGCCAAGGTCTGCGCTAGCCTGCAAGCACTGCCAGTCAGGGAGAACATCCTAGCCAAAACAGGACACACAGCTTCCTGAATACAGATGCCCACCCCATGGAATGACCAACCACTCGACATAAAGATCGAGCTCCCTGACAACCCCAAAAGCTTGGTAAACTCGCTTGTCCTTAAAAACATATACAAGGACAAAATTCAGAGCTGGAGCAGGCCAAACTCTCAAGTCTACTACACTGACGGTTCAGTAAATCAAGAAACTGGAGCCTCAGCCGCCGCCTTTACCACTGGAAACCACGTCCTATCCTGGAGACTGTCAAACTCCCGCTCATCGCTCCAGACTGAGCTTGTTGCCATAGCCAATGCCCTCGACTTCTTCATCCAGCAAGGAACTGACCATGCCTTAATTCTCTCTGACTCTAAAGGCGCCTTACAGGCCATCAAGAAGCCACTCCTCAGAGACAATGTACGTATCATCACCACCATCCTCAGCCACTACCACAGGACGACCAGCCTTGGAAAAGCCATCACTCTTGCCTGGATTCCCAGCCACGTCGGCATCAAGGGAAATGAGGAAGCCGATCAAGCCACCAAACAAGCCACTCTCAGAGCAGAAATCCAAATATCTCTGTCTCCTGGGATTCAACAGATAGAAAATAAAGCCACCAAGTCACTCCTTAATGCCTTAATAATTAAACACAACCTGTGCACAGACATTGGCTCCCCCTCCACCTGGTGGTACAAAGCCACCACTGATCTTCAGCGAATCACCCTGCATAAGAATCTTCGACGAAGCACGGCGGTCAATGTGTACCGTCTGAGACTCGGGTACAAGTGCACTTGGCGAATAGTGGAGGATATCATCAGGGAATGCACCTTTTGCCAGGTAGCCTCACCACATCTACTGCTCCATTACATCCTCGAATGTGATTCCTTTTCAGAAATTCGACGGAAAACTGGTGCCCCGCAACATCCAGCAAAGATCCAAATGCCCTTCATGTTGCTAGCTCCTTAATCAGACTAGCAACAAACAACTA
>JAXCGZ010020775.1:112500-132500 GCA_037179515.1 Halocaridina rubra
ATGATTAGGTAAGCCAAATCTTACAGGAAAGAGAGGGCTGGGCAGATTGCATATTCCTAGACTTCCAGAAAGCGTTTGACACTGTTCCACATGGGAGACTTATTAGGAAGCTGCAATCAATGGCTAGAATAGGTGGAAATGTTTTGGAATGGATAAAAACTTACTTAGAAGGAAGGGAACAGAGGGTTAGAGTAAGACACTCAGTGTCTGAATGGAGAAGAGTTAGTAGTGGAGTTCCACAGGGTTCAGTTTTAGGGCCACTTTTGTCCCTTGTATATGTAAATGCCCTACCAGAGTCTGTAAATTCATTCATGAATATGTTTGCAGATGATGCAAAGATTGTGAAGAAAGTAAAAAACGAGAACAATGGTAGAGAACTTCAGGAGGATCTAAATAATCTGCATGAGTGGTCAGAAAAGTGGCTAATGAAATTCAATACTTCAAAATGTAAGGTAATGAGAATGGGTACAAGTGCAAGAAGGCCCAAGCTTGACTACTCGGTGGCTGGAGTACAACTTCAAGAGACAGAAAATGAGAGAGATCTAGGAGTAAACATACTGGCAGATTTGTCTCCAGAAATACATATAAATGGCATAGTAAGGGCAGCATATGCATTCTTATCAAATGTAAGGGTAGCCTTCAGGCACATGGACAAGGAAATGTTCAGAAATATTTATATAACCTATGTGAGGCCAAAACTCGAATATGCAGCCCCCTTTTGGAATCCGCACTTGAAAAAGCACATAGCTAAGCTTGAAAAAGTTCAAAGACATGCCACGAAACTGGTGCCAGAAATACGCAATCTCAGTTATGATGAGAGGCTGAGGGAATTAGACTTACCATCACTGGAAGCTAGAAGAGTGAGGGGGGATATGGTGACAGTCTTTAAATTCCTTCATGGTTATGATAGAGTGGATAGGGATCGATATTTTGATATGGCTGGCTCTAGAACTAGAGGTCATAGTTTGAAGCTTCGTAAGAAAACTTCTTTGCAGGATGTAAGGAAATACTTTTTCAGTGTAAGAGTAGTTGATAATTGGAATTGGGTAAGCGAGGAGGTAGTTAATGCTATCTCAATCCATAGTTTTAAGGACAGGTATGATAAGTATCACTAAGTCTAAAATGGAACCGATGAGGAGACGGGAAGATACGAGCTTTGGGCTCTTTCCCGTAAACACAATTAGGTAATCACAATTAGGTAATCACACATATATATATATATATATATATATATATATATATATATATATATATATATATATATATATATATATATATATATATATATATATATATATATATACACATACACATACACACACACATACATACACACACACACATATATATATATATATATATATATATATATATATATATATATATATATATATATATATATATATATATATATATATATATATATATATATATATATATATATATATATATATATATATATATATATATAAATATATATATATATATATATATATATATATATATATATATATATATATATATATATATATATATATATATATATATATATATATATGTATATATATATATATATATATATATATATATATATATATATATATATATATATATATATATATATATATATATATATATATATATATATATATATATATATACACACTAACATAGTCTTAAAACTAGATATGGTAAGTATTAGTAAGTAAAAATCAAAGCGACTAGCAGACGGGGAATTATGAAAATAGGTTTCTCCCGTTAACACAAAAAAAGGCATCATATATATTCGTACACTCAAGAGTCACATACTGAGTGAAGAAACAGTGATTGTTAGATATGCATTCTTAGTTTTAAGAAAAATATGCCAAGTATACTGAAGAGTATGAAAAAGAAACCAACCAGGAGACGAGGATTACGAGCACCTATGGGGCTCTTCGGCGTATAAGCACATACAAGAAGAACTCTCGGGTGCTTACTTTGGAAAAATAATCTTCCTCTGCACAACTTATAATTTAAATAATGAAGATTTCAATTCAGCTGAATTTCATCAAGCTCAATCTAGGGATAGTAGGTTGGCTATGGCACCAGCCGCCCGTTGAAAGACTACGACTGAAGGTATTAGGATGCAACTAGGACTGGTCCAGACAGTTCCAGATTGAGTCTTCCTTCAGGACGGTTCTTTCCTCATGCCTACATCTACACTGAATATTCTGGCATATTCATTACACATCTCTTGCTATTCCATTACATTTGACAAGTCACAACATTCTGCACATCTGTCTCTTTTACTTTCCTTTTCCTCACATTTTGTCATTATTTATGGAAGGTTCACAACTAATGGCCCCCAGTACCCGGCATAGTGGGGTGCGAAGAATCTCCGGGGATCGTGTTGACTCCACCATTGGCTTGAGGGCAGACGCGCCTGGTGGTAGTAATGGTTCTGCTCTTAACCTTGCACCTCCCAATAGATCTGCTTCTTTCACTCTTCACTATTCAGACATTCGTGGGCTGAACTCTAATCTTTCATCTGTGGAACAGCACTTGGGCACTTTCCTCCACAACCTCCTCCTCCTATCTGAAACCCAGTTGTCTATACATGCTTCCACTGACCCTTTCCAAATCTCCCACTATAATCTGTATACTCGCTTTCGTTCCAAAGGTGGGGTCTGTGCTTACTGCAACATTAACACTCCTACTGTGATGCTCATGGACCTTGAATCTCCTGACTTTGATGTTCTCTGGCTAAAAGTCTATCTCTCCACTACCACTATCATCCTTTGCTTCTGCTACTGTTCTCCAAACTCCACCGAGTTTGTGTCTTTCTTTGAATATCTGTCCTCGTGCCATGAGTCCTTGCTATCTTCTCACCCACATGCCGAAGTTCTCTACATTGGAGACTTCAATGTACACCACAGTGAGTGGCTTCATTCTTCTCACACTGATGTGGGAGGAAGTGAGACTCTTGCTTTCTCTATTACTCACGATCTGGAGCAAATTATCAAACATCCTACTCGCGTTCCTGATGGTCACGAACATGCTGCAAACACTCTTGACCTATTTTTTACTTCTAACCCTTCAAACTACTCTTATTCTGTGCTTTCCCCTCTTGGTAAATCTGACCACTCCATGATCTCTGTCTCTTCCATTTTCGCTCCCCCACCACCAATCCCTCCTACTCAACGCCGCCTTTGGCACTTCGAGCGAACCCAATATGAAAATTTGCGTAACTTTCTCTTTGACTTCCCATGGGATGACTACTGCTTTCGGTCCCGCAACCCTGATCGGGTAGCTGTAAAAGTTGCCGAGATCATGACCGCGGGAATGGAGGCATACATCCCCTCTTCTACAAAAACTTTCTCTCCCCCTAATCCTTGGTTTGACCGTGCCTGCTCCATGGCTACCCAGGCTAGGAATCAGGCTCACCGATCTTACCAAGCCTCTCCTTCCGATTTAACTCGCTCTGCTTTTATTATAGCTAGGAATCACTGTACAGCTCAGATTCGAAGGTCTAAGGCATCCTTTATAAGAAGGAAAATTGATGACCTTAACTCCTCTCCCACTGACAAATGCTTCTGGTCCTTAGCCAAAAACCTCTCCAAAAACTTCTGTAACTCAAGCTTTCCCTCTCTCATTCGTTCTGATGGTTCCATAGCTTGCTCTCCCACTGACAAAGCCACTCTCTTTGGCTCTCATTTTTCTGCCAACTCTTCTATCAACGATTCCAGCGCACCTGTTCCTCAGTCTTTTCCCCTCTCTAACCCTATGCCCTCCCTTATCCTTTCTTCACGCAAAGTTCATAAGGTTCTTCGCTCACTAAAGACAAACAAGGCATCTGGTCCCGATGGTATCCCTGCAAGGTTCCTTAAGGAGTTTGCAGATGAACTGGCTCCTATGCTTTGCCGTGTTTTTCGCCTCATTCTGTCAACCAGTATCTATCCTTCATCTTGGAAGCATGCTCTAGTTCAACCTGTTCCTAAGAAGGGTGACCGCTCTATTCCTTCTAACTACCGACCTATTGCTCTAATCTCCTCTATTGCTAAAGTTTTCGAAACTTTGCTCAATGCTCACTTCTTGAAACGCCTTGAATCTAACTCACTTATCTCCGATCACCAGTACGGCTTCCGCAAGGCAAGATCCACTGGTGATCTCCTGTCCTATCTTACTCATGTATGGTCATCTTCTCTGAGGAACTATGGGGAATCCTTTGTTGTCGCCCTTGATATCTCTAAGGCTTTTGACAGAGTCTGGCACAAGGCTCTGTTGGCCAAACTCCCTGCCTATGGCTTTACCCCTTCTTTCTGTTCTATGATTTCCAGTTTTCTTACTGACCGTTCTATATCTGTAGTTGTTGATGGCGCGACATCTAGCCGTTTCTCTGTTGCCAGTGGTGTTCCACAGAGCTCTGTTCTTTCACCTACTCTCTTCCTTCTCTTCATCAATGATCTTCTACAATCCCCATCTTCCTCTCTTCTTCATGCCTTTGCCGATGATTCTACCCTTCACTTTTCCTCTGCCTTTTCTTCACAACCTTCATCTGTTACTCGTAATCAATCTCGTATCACTCTTTCTTCTACTCTTAACTCCGATTTGCAGAGAGTATCTGAATGGGGCACTCAAAATATAGTTAAATTCAATGCCTCCAAGACACAGTTTCTGGCTATCTCTTTATCTTCTTCTCCTCCTGATAACCCTATTGTCTTCGAAACTAATGAAATTTACCCTCTTAACTCTATCAATATATTAGGAATCCATATAGCCTCTAACTTGTCTTGGAGGAATCACATAATCCAAATTTCTAAATCTTCATCCAAAAATTGGGGGTTTTGTTTCGTTTTCGTTAGTACTTTTCCTCATTGCAGTTACTTAAAATTTACAAAGGTCTTATCCGCCCCTGCTTAGAATACTGCTCACATATCTGGGGTGCTTCTTCCTTTACTTATCTTCTTGATAGGGTTGAATCTAAGGCAGTCAGACTCATTAATGATCCTTCTCTTACTTCTAACCTGGATTCTCTCTCTCTTCGCCGTAAGGTATCTTCCTTTTCGCTTTTCTATCGCTACTACTTCCATCGCTGCTCTGATGAGTTGGCGAGTTGCATCCCTCCTCCACTGCCGAGGCCGCGTAACACTCGCCAAGCGGCCTCATCTCACAGGTACTGTGTGGAAATTTGTAGCTTGCGGATTGGTCGGTGCAGCGACTGCTTCTTCCCATCTACCTCCAGGCTCTGGAACTCTCTTCCTCCTTCTGTCTTTCCTAATTCTTATGACCTTTCATCCTTCAAAAAGCAGATCTATCGTCATCTCAGAGCCTAGTTCTCCATATCTCTGGGTCCTCTTTACTTTGACTGTTTTTTACCGTCTGTCGGTTTCCTTTGTGTGACATTACCTCATCTCTGCCTTGCCCTTAACCTTTTTCTTTTCCTTCGTCTTGGTATTTTCTCGTGCCCGGGCCTTTGTTGATGAGGGCAGTTTCTGCCTGTCCCGGTGCCACACTCTTAAAAAAAAAAAAATAAATAGTGCGACACACCCTATGACAGAGGAGGGGGAGGGCGTGTAAGGGACTATGCGTCGGGTATCATTAGCCCCTGGAAACTCCTTCGGGATAATGTTTGACATTACATAATTGGCACAAAGAGTTCACGTAAGGAAATCGTTGGGATAAGTTGGTTACGAAACCCTGCACCGAATGTACGAAGAAAAATATTATTATTCATTTAATTTCACAGCTTCGAGAAAAAGCGTCGAATGCTACTTTAGCTTGGGGTCTACCAGGCTATTTACGCATTAGCGTGAGGTCTGTCTACAGGCAATTTTACTCTTCAGAGTGTGGTCTACCTGCACTAACTAACTAACCAAATTTACCTTGGTTAAGTTAGGTAGGTTAGCTAGTTACGTCTCTCACTTGTGAATAGGCTGTGTCGAGTTTGTAACGCCCCCCCCCCATCGGGTTTTACTATTAATAATCGACCATAAATTTGATTGAGATTTTTTTTTTTTAACCAAAGTAAAAATTTCGAATAGTCAAGTCAGAAGGGTAAAAAAAGAAAAAAGAAAAAAAAGTAAGCACATGTAATAAATGCATAACATGAAAGGTAGATCACACGCTATAGATTATTTCACAGCGTAGACTACAGATACTGAGGTGGACCGCACGCTAAAATAGCATCAAACATCGAAGATTTCTTATGCTGAAAAAAAGTATATAAATAAAAATAAATAAGAGAAAAAAATAAACGAGAATCAAGTATTCATATATATATATATATATATATATATATATATAATTATATATTATATATATATATATATATAATATATATATATATATATATATATATATAAAGCTATCACATCAAGCTACTGTCCATCTACATATGAGGGCTATAATTCCCATTTAAGGATGGGTAGTCGATTTTTCAGATAACTGTACATGGCGATGTGCACATGGGCACTCGCAGCGATATTGCAGTTGTTAAACATTACATTATATATATAGTTATGAATAAATAAAATATCAATAGAATTTGCAATTAATTTTAAATATTATAGCAAGTAATTAAGAATAAAATATAGTGCAATGATTGATTGATGGCAGAGGAGCACTCTGCGATTATTAATTAAGAGTAATGTATTATGCTTTACATGTATTAATAGCAGAAGAGCACTCTGCGATTATGCGAAGATACGAAGTGGGATTCCAAGTGCTCTCGCTCCGCCCCTACTAGTCAGTTTTATCATGTGGAAGGGAATATGGAAGCGATATTCTTGTCCATCACCCAAGAAAAAAAATTTATAAAAAAAAAAGAAGAGGAGAAAACGAGAATGAACTATGGAAGGCAGAGGACGCTTAACTCCTCCTCTCTTGGATAGAACAGTCATAACAATCCAACCAAAAGTCATGCTCCTAACCTAATTACATTTTCAAAAAGGTCAGAAGTAATATCACATCGTGGTTTTAAAAGGTCATAAACTCAATGAAACGAATTAACCCAGTCAAAACTAAAACACCTGACTGCCTTCCAAGTGACAGTTCAATATACCAATTCATAATAATTTGCATCAAAAACAAATGAGTGGGTAAGACTCCATAACAGCACAATGACGATTTTTTTCTTTTTTCATTTTAGGTTTTATTAACATATGTATGTATATATTCTGGATTATAAGTTTGCAACTATATTATTTAGGAATGTTCAGACATGACTTAGTTCATGACAGACTTGATATTGCCTGTTCAAGTATGTATATATATATATATATATATATATATATATATATATATATATATATATATATATATATATATATATATATATATATATATATATATATATATATATATATATATATATATATATATATATATATATATACACACACACACACACACATATATATATATATATATATATATATATATATATATATATATATATATATATATATATATATATATATATATATATATATATATATATATATATATATATATATATATATGTATATGTATATGTATATATATATATATATATATATATATATATATATATATATATATATATATATATATATATATATATATATATATATATATTTTTACCTCAACCAGGACTTGAACCTAGGACTTATAATTACTAAGTCAAGGCGCTACCAACTACACCAAAGAAGGTTAAAAGGAATCTAACCTTATAGCTTATATCTGCTATACTTAGGAATGAACACATTCTATCTGAATGCCACTATGTTCATATTACAGATTCCCCAACCTCATTCGTGGCTTCATTTTCGCATTTACTTCAACTCCCAATCTCAATCGGGTCCAACAATAACCAAATAAACACATTACATATGTGAAATCATGAACCATATTTTTACCCCGACCGGGACTTGAACCTAGAACTTATAATTACTAAGTCAAGGCACTACCAACTACACCACAGAAGGCTAAAAGGAATCCAACCTTATAGCTTATATCTGCTATACTTAGGAATGAATACATTCTATCTGAATGCCACTATGTTCATATTACAGATTCCCCAACCTCACTCGTGGCTTCATTTTTGCATTTAATTCAACTCCCAATCTCAATCGGGTCCACCTATAACCAAATTAGCACATTACATATGTGAAAACATGAATAATTTTTTACCTCGACTAGGACTTCAACCTAGGACTTATAATTACTAGGTCAAGGTGCTACCAACTACACCACAGAAGGTTAAAAGGAATCCAACCTTATAGCTTATATCTGCTATACTTAGTAATGAACGCATTCTATCTGAATGCCACTATGTTCATATTACAGATTCCCCAACCTCAATCGTGGCTTCAATTTTGCATATAATTAAACTCCCATTCTCAATTGGGTCCAACAATAACCAAATAAGCATACTACATATGTGAAAACATGAATAATTTTTTTACCCCAACCATGACTTGAACCTAAGACTTATAATTACTAAGTCAAAGTGCTACTAACTACACCACAGAAGGATAAAAGGTATCCAGCATTATAGCTTATATCTGCTATACTTAGGAATGAATGCATTCTATCTAAATGCCACGATGTTCTTATTACAGATTCCACAACCTCACTCGTGGCTTCATTTTTGCATTTAATTCAACTCCCAAACTCAATCAGGTCCAACAATAACCAAATAAGCACATTACATATGTGAAAACATATATAATATTTGTACCCGGACCGGGACTTGAACCTAGGACTTATAATTACTAAGTCAGTGTGCTACCAACTACACCACAAAAGGTTAAAAGGAATCCATTACTATAGCTTATATCTGCTATACTTAGGAATGAACGCATTCTATCTGAATGCCACTATGTTCCTATTACAGATTCCCCGACCTCACTTGTGGCTTCATTTTTGCATTTAATTCAACTCCCAATCTTAATCGGGTCCAACAATAACCAAATAAGTACATTACATATGTGAAAACATGAATAATATTTTACCCCGACCGGGACTTGAACCTAGGACTTATAATTACTAAGTCAAGGCACAACCAACTACACCACAGAAGGTTAAAAGGAATCCAATCTTATAGCTTATATCTGCTATACTTAGGAATGAACGCATTCTATTTGAATGTCACTATGATCATATTACAGATTCCCCAACCTCATTCGTGGCTTTATTTTTGCGTTTAATTCAACTAACAATCTCAATCGGGTCCAACAATAATCAAATAAGCACATTACATATGTGAAATCATGAATCATTTTTTATCTCGACCGGGACTTGAACCTAGGACTTATAATTACTAAGTCAAGGCGCTACCAACTACACCACAGAAGGTTAAAAGGAATCCAACCTTATAGCTTATATCTGCTATACTTAGGAATGAACGCATTCTATCTGAATGCCACTATGTTCATATTACAGATTCCCAAACCTCACTTGTGGCTTCACTTTTGCATTTAATTCAACTCCCAATCTCAATTGGGTCCAACAATAACCAAATTAGCACATTGGATTCGGTTTTACGTCACGAACTCCCTTTTCTACTAAAGGCTAGGACGTTTGCCATCTTACAAAGGACTTGTTTTGCCAGATGTAATCGTTACCCTTAGTGTATGCCATTACTAACCTCAGTCTGTGACGGGGCGCGAACCCTCGACCTGCTGCCTCAGAGTCGCAGACACTACCATTTTACATATGTGAAAACATTAATCATTTTTTACCCTGTCAAGGCGATACCAACTACACCACAGCAGGTTAAAAGGAATCCAACCTTATGGCTTATATCTGCTATACATAGGAATGAACACATTCTATCTGAATGCCACTATGTTCATATTACAGATTCCCCAGCTTCAATTCTGACTTCATTTTCACGTTTAATTCAACTCCCAATCTCAATCGGGTCCAACAATAACCAAATAACCGCATAACATATGTGAAAACATGAATCATATTTTTACCCTAACCGGGACTTGAACCTAGGACTTATAATTACTATGTCAAGGTGCTAACAACTACACCACAGAAGGTTAAAAGGAATCTAACCTTATAGGATATATCTGCTATACTTAGGAATGGACAGATTCTATCTGAATGCCACTATGTTCATATTACAGATTCCCCAAACTCAATCGTGGCTTCATTTTTGCATTTAATTCAACTCCTAATCTAAATCAGGTCAAACAATAACCAAATAAGCACATTACATATGTGAAAACACGAATCATTTTTTTACCCCGACTGGGACTTGAACCTAGGACTTATAATTACTAAGTCAAGGCACAACCAACTACACCACAAATGGTTTAAAGGAATCCAACCTTATACCTTATATCTGGTATACTTAGGAATGGACGCATTCTATCTGAATGCCACTATGTTCATATTACACATTCCCCAACTTCACTTGTGGCTTCATTTTCACATTTAATTCAACTCCCAATCTCAATCGGGTCCAACAATAACCAAATAAGCACATAACATATGTGAAAACATGAATAATTTTTTTACCCCAACCGGGACTTGAAGCTAGGACTTATAATTACTAAGTCAAGGTGGTACCAACTACACCATAGAAGGTTAAAGGGAATCTAACCTTATAGCATATATCTGCTATACTTAGGAATGAACACATTCTATCTGAATGCCACTATGTTCATATTACAGATTCCCCAACCTCAATCGTGGCTTCATTTTTGCATTTAATTCAACTCCCAATCACAATCGGGTCCAACAATAACCAAATAAACACATAACATATGTGAAAACATGAATCATTTTTTTACCACAACCGGAACTTGAACCTACGACTTATAATTACTAACTCAAGGCGCAACCAACTACACCACATAAGGTAAAAAGGAATCCAACCTTATAGCTTATATCTGCTATACTTAGGAATGAACGCATTCTATCTGAATGCCACTATGTTCATATTGCAGATTCCCAAACCTCACTTGTGGCTTCATTTTTGCATTTAATTCAACTCCCAATCTCAATTGGGTCCAACAATAACCAAATTAGCACATTAGATTCGGTTTTACGTCACGAACTCCCTTTTCTACTAAAGGCTAGGACGTTTGCCATCTTACAAAGGACTTGTTTTGCAAGATGTAATCGATACCCTTAGTGTATGCCCTTACTAACCTCAGTCTGTGACGGGGCGCGAACCCTCGACCTGCTGCCTCAGAGTCGCAGACACTACCATTTTACATATGTGAAAACATTAATCATTTCTTACCCTGTCAAGGCGATACCAACTACACCACAGAAGGTTAAAAGGAATCCAACCTTATGGCTTATATCTGCTATACATAGGAATGAACACATTCTATCTGAATGCCACTATGTTCATATTACAGATTCCCCAGCTTCAATTCTGACTTCATTTTCACGTTTAATTCAACTCCCAATCTCAATCGGGTCCAACAATAACCAAATAACCGCATAACATATGTGAAAACATGAATCATATTTTTACCCTAACCGGGACTTGAACCTAGGACTTATAATTACTATGTCAAGGTGCTAACAACTACACCACAGAAGGATAAAAGGAATCTAACCTTATAGGATATATCTGCTATACTTAGGAATGAACAGATTCTATCTGAATGCCACTATGTTCATATTACAGATTCCCCAAACTCAATCGTGGCTTCATTTTTGCATTTAATTCAACTCCTAATCTAAATCAGGTCAAACAATAACCAAATAAGCACATTACATATGTGAAAACACGAATCATTTTTTTACCCCGACTGGGACTTGAACCTAGGACTTATAATTACTAAGTCAAGGCACAACCAACTACACCACAAATGGTTTAAAGGAATCCAACCTTATACCTTATATCTGGTATACTTAGGAATGGACGCATTCTATCTGAATGCCACTATGTTCATATTACACATTCCCCAACTTCACTTGTGGCTTCATTTTCACATTTAATTCAACTCCCAATCTCAATCGGGTCCAACAATAACCAAATAAGCACATAACATATGTGAAAACATGAATAATTTTTTTACCCCAACCGGGACTTGAAGCTAGGACTTATAATTACTAAGTCAAGGTGGTACCAACTACACCATAGAAGGTTAAAGGGAATCTAACCTTATAGCATATATTTGCTATACTTAGGAATGAACACATTCTATCTGAATGCCACTATGTTCATATTACAGATTCCCCAACCTCAATCGTGGCTTCATTTTTGCATTTAATTCAACTCCCAATCACAATCGGGTCCAACAATAACCAAATAAACACATAACATATGTGAAAACATGAATCATTTTTTTACCACGACCGGGACTTGATCCTAGGACTTATAATTACTAACTCAAGGCGCAACCAACTACACCACATAAGGTTAAAAGGAATCCAACCTTATAGCTTATATCTGCTATACTTAGGAATGAACGCATTCTATCTGAATGCCACTATGTTCATATTGCAGACTCCCAAACCTCACTTGTGGCTTCATTTTTGCATTTAATTCAACTCCCAATCTCAATTGGGTCCAACAATAACCAAATTAGCACATTGGATTCGGTTTTACGTCACGAACTCCCTTTTCTACTAAAGGCTAGGACGTTTGCCATCTTACAAAGGACTTGTTTTGCCAGATGTAATCGTTACCCTTAGTGTACGCCCTTACTAACCTCAGTCTGTGACGGGGCGCGAACCCTCGACCTGCTGCCTCAGAGTCGCAGACACTACCATTTTACATATGTGAAAACATTAATCATTTTTTACCCTGTTAAGGCGATACCAACTACACCACAGAAGGTTAAAAGGAATCCAACCTTATGGCTTATATCTGCTATACATAGGAATGAACACATTCTATCTGAATGCCACTATGTTCATATTACAGATTCCCCAGCTTCAATTCTGACTTCATTTTCACGTTTAATTCAACTCCCAAACTCAATCGGGTCCAATAATAACCAAATAACCGCATAACATATGTGAAAACATGAATCATATTTTTACCCTAACCGGGACTTGAACCTAGGACTTATAATTACTATGTCAAGGTGCTAACAACTACACCACAGAAGGTTAAAAGGAATCTAACCTTATAGGATATATCTGCTATACTTAGGAATGAACAGATTCTATCTGAATGCCACTATGTTCATATTACAAATTCCCCAAACTCAATCGTGGCTTCATTTTTGCATTTAATTCAACTCCTAATCTAAATCAGGTCAAACAATAACTAAATAAGCACATTACATATGTGAAAACACGAATCATTTTTTTACCCCGACTGGGACTTGAACCTAGGACTTATAATTACTAAGTCAAGGCACAACCAACTACACCACAAATGGTTTAAAGGAATCCAACCTTATACCTTATATCTGGTATACTTAGGAATGGACGCATTCTATCTGAATGCCACTATGTTCATATTACACATTCCCCAACTTCACTTGTGGCTTCATTTTCACATTTAATTCAACTCCCAATCTCAATCGGGTCCAACAATAACCAAATAAGCACATAACATATGTGAAAACATGAATAGTTCTTTTACCCCAACTGGGACTTGAACCTAGGACTTATAATTACTAAGTCAAGGTGGTACCAACTACACCATAGAAGGTTAAAAGGAATCTAACCTTATAGCATATATCTGCTATACTTAGGAATGAATACATTCTATCTGAATGCCACTATGTTCATATTACAGATTCCCCAACCTCAATCGTGGCTTCATTTTTGCATTTAATTCAACTCCCAATCACAATCGGGTCCAACAATAACCAAATAAACACATAACATATGTGAAAACATGAATCATTTTTTTACCACGACCGGGACTTGAACCTAGGACTTATAATTACTAACTCAAGGTGCAACTAACTACACCACATAAGGTAAAAAGGAATCCAACCTTATAGCTTATATCTGCTATACTTAGGAATGAACGCATTCTATCTGAATGCCACTATGTTCATATTACAGATTCCCCAACCCCACTCGTGGCTTAATTTTTGCGTTTAATTCAACTCCCAATCTCAATCGGGTCCAACAATAACCAAATAAGCACATTACATATATGAAATCATGAATCATTTTTTACCTCGACCGGAACTTAAACCTAAGACTTATAATTACTAAGTCAAGGGGCTACCAACTACACCACAGAAGGTTAAAAGGAATCCAACCTTATAGCTTATATCTGCTATACTTAGGAATGAACACATTCTATCTGAATGCCACTATGTTCATATTACAGATTCCCCAACCTCACTTGTGGCTTCATTTTTGCATTTAATTCAACTCCCAATCTCAATTGGGTCCAACAATAACCAAATAAGCACATTGGATTTGGTTTTACGTCACAAACTCCCTTTTCTACTAAGGGCTAGGATGTTTGCCATCTTACAAAGGACTTCTTTTGGCAGATATAATCGTTACCCTGAGTGTATTCCCTTACTAACCTCAGTCCGTGACGGGGCGCGAACCCTCGACCTGCCGCCTCAGAGTAGCAGACACTACCATTTTACATATGTGAAAACATTAATCATTCTTTACCCCAACCGGGACTTGAACTTATAATTACTAAGTCAAAGCGCTACCAACTACACCATAGAAGGTTAAAAGGAATCCAATTTTATAGCTTATATCTGCTATACTTAGGAATGAACACATTCTATCTGAATGCCACTATGTTCATATTACAGATTCCCAAACTTCACTTGTGGCTTCATTTTCACATTTAATTCAACTCCCAATCTTAATCGGGTCCAACAATAACCAAATAAGCACATAACATATGTGAAAACATGAATCATTTTTTACCCCGACCGGGACTTGAACCTAGGACTTATAATTACTAAGTCAAGGTGCTAACAACTACACCACAAGAGGTTAAAAGGAATCTAACCTTATAGGATATATCTGCTATACTTAGGAATGAACACATTCTATCTGAATGCCACTATGTTCATATTACAGATTCCCCAACCTCAATCGTGGCTTCATTTTTGCATTTAATTCAATTCCTAATCTAAATCAGGTCAAACAATAACCAAATAAGCACATTACATATGTGAAAATATGAATCATTTTTTTACCCCGACCGGGACTTGAACCTAGGACTTATAATCACTAAGTCAAGGCACAACCAACTACACCACAGTGGCTTAAAGGAATCCAACCTAATAGCTTATATCTGCTATACTTAGGAATGAACGCATTCTATCTGAATGCCTCTAAGTTCATATTACAGATTCCTCAACTTGACTTGTGGCTTCATTTTCACATTTAATTCAACTTCCAATCTGAATCGCGTCCAACAATAACCAAATAAGCACATAACATATGTGAAAACATGAATCATATTTTTACCCCGACCGGGACTTGAACCTAGGACTTATAATTACTAAGTCAAGGTGCTACCAACTACACCACAGAGGGTTAAAAGGAATCTAACCTTATAGCATATATCTGCTATACTTAGGAATGAACACATTCTATCTGAATGCCACTATGTTCATATTACAGATTCCCCAACCTCAATCGTGGCTTCATTTTTGCATTTAATTCAACTCCCAATGTCAATCGGGTCCAACAATAACCAAATAAGCACATACCATATTTGAAAACATGAATCATTTTTTTACCCCAACCGGGACTTGAACCTAGGACTTATAATTACTAAGTCAAGGAGCAACCAACTACACCACAGAAGGTTAAAAGGAATCCAACCTTATAGCTTATATCTGCTATACTTAGGAATGAACGCATTCTATCTGAATGCCACTATGTTCATATTACAGATTCCCCAACCTCACTTGTGGCTTCATTTTTGCGTTTAATTCAACTCCCAATCTCAATCGGGTCCAACAATAACCAAATAAGCACATTACATATATGAAATCATGAATCATTTTTTACCTCGACCAGAACTTGAACCTAGGACTTATAATTACTAAGTCAAGGCACTACCAACTACACCACAGAAGGTTAAAAGGAATCCAACCTTATAGCTTATATCTGCTATACTTAGGAATGAACACATTCTATCTGAATGCCACTATGTTCATATTACAGATTCCCCAACCTCACTTGTGGCTTCATTTTTGCATTTAATTCAACTCCCAATCTCAATTGGGTCCAACAAGAACCAAATAAGCACATTGGATTTAGTTTTACGTCACTAACTCCCGTTTCTACTAAGGGCTAGGATGTTTGCCATCTTACAAAGGACTTGTTTTGGCAGATGTAACAGTTACCCTGAGTGCATGCCCTTACTAACCTCAGTCCGTGACGGGGCGCGAACCCTCGACCTGCCTCCACAGAGTCGCAGACACTACCACTTTACATATGTGAAAACATGAATCATCTTTTACCCCGACCGGGACTTGAACTTATAATTACTAAGTCAAGGCGCTACCAACTACACCATAGAAGGTTAAAAGGAATCCAACTTTATAGCTTATATCTGCTATACTTAGGAATGAACACATTCTATCTGAATGCCACTATGTTCATATTACAGATTCCCAAACTTCAATTCTGGCTTCATTTTCACATTTAATTCAACTCCCAATCTCAATCGGGTTCAACAATAACCAAATAAGCACATAACATATGTGAAAACATGAATCATTTTTTTACCCCGACCGGGACTTGAAACTTGGACTTATAATTACTAAGTCAAGGTGCTACCAACTACACCACAGAAGGTTAAAAGGAATCTAACCTTATAGCATATATCTGCTATACTTAGTAATGAACACATTCTATCTGAATGCAACTATGTTCATATTACAGATTCCCCAACCTCAATGGTGGCTTCATTTTTACATTTAATTCAACTCCCAATCTAAATCAGGTCCAACAATAACCAAATAAGCACATTACATATGTGAAAACATATGAAATTTTTGTACCCCGACCGGGACTTAAACCTAGGACTTATAATTACTAAGTCAAGGTGCAACCAACTACACCACAGAAGGCTAAAAGGAATCCAACCTAATAGCTTATATCTGCTATACTTGGGAATGAACGCATTCTATCTGAATGCCACTATGTTCATATTACAGATTCCCAAACCTCACTCATGGCTTCATTTTCACCTTTAATTCAACTCCCAATCTCAATCGGGTCCAACAATAACCAAATAAGCACGTTGCATATGTGAAAACATGAATACTTTTTTTACCCAGACAGGGACTTGAACCTCGGACTTATAAGTACTAAGTCAAGGTGCTACTATCCACACCACAAAAGGTTAAATTGAGTCCAACCTTATAGCTTATATCTGCTATACTTAGGAATGAACACATTCTATCTGAATGCCACTATTTTCATATTAAAGATTCCCCAGCCTCACTCGTGGCTTCATTTTTGCAATAAATACAACTCCCAATCTCAATCGGGTCCAACAATAACCAAATAAGCACATTACATATGTGAAAACATGAATCATTTTAAATCTCGACTGGAACTTGAATCTAGGACTTATAATTACTAAGTCAAGTCTCTACCAACTACACCACAGAAGGTTAAAAGGAATCTAACCTTATAGCATATATCTGCTATACTTAGTAATGAACACATTCTATCTGAATGCAACTATGTTCATATTACAGATTCCCCAACCTCAATGGTGGCTTCATTTTTACATTTAATTCAACTCCCAATCTAAATCAGGTCCAACAATAACCAAATAAGCACATTACATATGTGAAAACATATGTAATTTTTGTACCCCGACCGGGACTTAAACCTAGGACTTATAATTACTAATTCAAGGTGCAACCAACTACACCAAAGAAGGCTAAAAGGAATCCATCAATATAGCTTATATCTGCTATACTTGGGAATGAACGCATTCTATCTGAATGCCACTATGTTCATATTACAGATTCCCTAACCTCACTCATGGCCTCATTTTCACCTTTAATTCAACTCCCAATCTCAATCGGGTCCAACAATAACCAAATAAGCACGTTGCATATGTGAAAACATGAATACTTTTTTTACCCAGACCGGGACTTGAACCTCGGACTTATAAGTACTAAGTCAAGGTGCTACTATCCACACCACAAAAGGTTAAACTGAGTCCAACCTTATAGCTTATATCTGCTATACTTAGGAATGAACACATTCTATCTGAATGCCACTATTTTCATATTAAAGATTCCCCAGCCTCACTCGTGGCTTCATTTTTGCAATAAATACAACTCCCAATCTCAATCGGGTCCAACAATAACCAAATAAGCACATTACATATGTGAAAACATGAATCATTTTAAATCTCGGCTGGAACTTGAATCTAGGACTTATAATTACTAAGTCAAGTCTCTACCAACTACACCACAGAAGGTTAAAAGGAATTCAACCATATAGCTTATATCTGCTATACTTAGAAATGAACGCATTCTATCTGAATGCCACTATGATCATATTACAGATTCCACAACCTCACTCATGGCTTTATTTTTGCATTTAATTCAACTCCCAATCTCAATTGGGTCCAACCATAAACAAATAAGCACATTACATATGTGAAAACATGAATCATTTTTTACCTCGACCAGAACTTGAACCTAGGACTTATAATTACCAAGTCAAGGCGCAACCAACTACACCACAGAAGGTTAAAAGGAATCCAACCTTATAGCTTATATCTGCTATACTTAGGAATGAACGCATGCTATTTGAATGCCACTATGTTCATATTACAGATTCCCCAATCTCACTCGTGGCTTCATTTTTGCATTTAATATATCAACTCCTAATCTCAATTGGGTCTAATAATAACCAAATAAGCACATTACATATATGAAAACATGAATAATTTTTGTACCACGACCGGGACTTGCATCTAGGACTTATAATTACTAAGTAAAGGTGCTACCAACTACACCACAGAAGGTTAAAAGGAATCCAACCTTATAGCTTATATTTGCTAGACTTAGGAAAGAACGCATCCTATCTGAATGCCACTATGTTCATATTACAGATTCCCCAACCTCATTCTCAGCTTCATTTTCACCTTTAGTTCAACTCCCAATCTCAATCGGGTCCAACAATAACCAAATAAGAACATTCTTGGACCCGATTGAGATTGGGAAATGAATTAAATGTGAAAATGAAGCCACGATTGAGGTTGGGGAATGTGTAATATGAACATAGTAGCATTCAGATAGAATGCTTTCATTCCTAAGTATAGCAGATATAAGCTATAAAGTTGGATTCCTTTTAACCTTCTGTGGTGTAGTTGGTAGCGCCTTGACCTAGTAATTTTAAGTCCTAGATTTAAGTCCCTTTCGAGGTACAAAATGATTCATGTTTTCACATATGTAATGTGCATATTTGGTTATTGCTGGACCCGATTGAGATTGGAAGTTGAATTAACTACGAAAATGAAGCCACGAGTGAGGTTGGGGAATCTGTAATATGAACATAGTGGCATTCAGATAGAATGCGTTCATTCCTAAGTATAGCAGATACGAGCTATAAAGTTGAATTCCTTTTAACCCGTCTGTGGTGTAGTTGGTAGCGCCTTGACTTAATAATTATAAGTCCTAGGTTCAAGTCCCGGTCGGGGTAAAAAAAGATTCTTTTTTTCACATTTGTAATGTGCTTATTTGGTTATATATATATATATATATATATATATATATATATATATATATATATATATATATATATATATATATATAACATGAAAATTTTTGCACTAGCAGAAATTTTGTGTGTTTGTGCGTGTGTGTATATATATATATATATATATATATATATATATATATATATATATATATATATATATATATATATATATATATATATATATATATATATATATGTATATATATATATATATATATATATATATATATATATATATATATATATATATATATATATATATATATATATATATATATATATATATATATATATATATATATATATATATATATATATATATATATATATATATATCTATATATATATATATATATATATATATATATATA
>JAXCGZ010020775.1:135000-142500 GCA_037179515.1 Halocaridina rubra
CGGACAGCAAGAAAACATTCAAGAAAATTTAGCAACTTAAAGGACAAGGTGGAGATATTTTTCGTTGATTTTCCCCCTTGAGGGTGAGCAGACCTTACCTTTTTGGCTCGCATTTGGGGTACAGGTGGAGATAAGAGAATTGATAAACAATAAACGGACAGGCTGAAAGAATAGTCAAAGTAATGAGGACCCGATGAAGATGAAAAAGAAAGGAAAGAGAAACAGAGCTGTAGAGAGTTGTGACTCGTCATACGTGAAAGGACATTAAGGGACGTGAAACAAATATGTCTCGGTATTTGGAGGCAAAGAAAAACCGTCACTAAGGGAAGAATTAACATTTAGCTTTCCTGAATAGTCCTATTTAAGTCCAAAAGAGTCTAGTTGTAGTATCGCTATGGACGGCTAGTATTATGGGCCAATCTAGTGTTATTCTGTGTGTATAGGACACTTCCATCTGATGTACATATAAAATGCACAGAGATATCCCAAATTTACCCCCATTCATAAGTATTCCTTAAGAAACGACAAAATTTCTTCTAATCCTCTCCTGACGACAATAAGTCGTCTACTTTTGCATCTTAATAAAATATCATATGAATATATATACAAGACAAAACTGCAGTTTGTAAGCCTGTCCCAACGCCACATTTATTATTATTATTATTATTATTATTATTATTATTATTATTATTATTATTATTATTATTTCCACACATAATATGGGTGCTCAGTTTATAGCCGTCGGTGGCGTACAAGAAAATCGAACGGGAATAGTCTCTATTGCTGGTGCTTTCTCCGAGATCAGTGACTGAAGCAATATCAGTTTACTGCTAAGCCATATTTACATAGAACAATACGAGGAAAGGCTGAAGGAGTTAGATGTACCGTTAGAATACAGAAGGGGAATATTTAAACGGCTTCTAAAGTTCTCTCTGTTTTTGACAAAGTGAATAGGGAACGATGATTTGATATGAGTGGCTCGAGAACTAGAGTTCATAATTTGAAGTTTCGTATGAAAACTTCTTTCCACGATGTAAGGAAGATTTTTTTTTCTTCTTTTATGGGTGCAAGAATAGCTGTTGAGTGCGATTCGCTAAGAGCAGAGGCTTTAAATGTTAATTTATTCATATTCTTAAGGAAAGATAAGTATTACAAAGAGTAATGAAAAAAAAAAACTACGAGAATGATTAGGAGACTGAAAGTAACAAGGATGAGGATCTTTCCTCAGAACACGATTATTAGATAAATGCAATTAGGTAAATACCAACAGACAAACATCCCTTTTCTTTGACCAAACTAATATATTCATTATACTGAAATTTCAATGCTGTATTTACTAAACTGCAAAAGTGAAATCATGGGAGATTATATATTGGTTGCTTATGTTTTGAGATTCTAGAAAACAACGGAATGCAAAATATTTTTATTCTTGTAACGTGTTTTTTTTTTCTTCTGAGATCAGTGAGTGACCGAGCTAGTCACCCCCCAAAGGCATTCCCCTAGGAGCCAAGGCATGCCTGCCAGACGCCAAAACATGTATTTACATCTCAGACATCCACTAGCAAAAATGTACATCAATGACAAGATGGTGTCTGGTGTTTTATTTCCACGATTCACTTCATAAGATCAATATTACGTAAAATGTTAATTAAAATTTGCGGGTATGAAGCCATTTTAGAGAAAAGGTGTGAGAAACCTAAGGCGATTCCAGATCAATGGGAAGCGCCTCACCATTTTAGAAGTACGACAATGTCACTTTTTTCAATACATAAAAACTCTTAAATCATACTTCTTTAAGAAAAAAAAATGCAGCATACATATAACTGTTTTATTCAAAACAAAAATTACTTAAAATAAGTATAACTTAGAATAATAATTTTTGAAATATATATCACACGACAACGTTTCCATACTAAAGAACCTCTTGCTCATTTTGTAGCCCGATCACATAACAAAATCCATCAAACTCACTCACTCACTCACTTGCTCGTGGATGGAAAGGGTGTGGCTGTACAAACGTTTCGTCACATTAACATTTTCAGTCTTGAAAACGTTGTTCTAAATGTATGTTTACAGTGCCTAGTTAACCAGTGCAGTGATGTAAGCTATGTACAACATGTTTACAGTGGAAATACGTCGCGCGTATGGATATACTAGTCAAATCCACATTTGGTGCTTCAAATTATAATTAATTCATATAAATGATGCGTGAAAGTGACAGTGATTATGGCTTGAAAAGCAATTCAGTTACAGTGAGTGCATATGACTTAATTTAACAGTATGTCATACATAGAAGATAAGTGATGGAAGTGTGAAGAAGGGCGAGCAGCTGCAAGCTTTTACTCACCCTTCTCAACACAACGGAGTTGTTTTTCCTTCCCAAGGTGGGTGGGTCTCTCTTACATATACTGTACCATAAGAATTTGGGATGCTTGGTAACTATTAAGATTGTTTAAGTTAAAGAAAATGCCCACATAGCGAGAGTAGGAGTGACACTAAAAATGAATTTCGGTCATCCAAAGAAAATAAACAAAGGATATTGTATGACTGGAAGGGTAATCCAAATTATAGTCCTCATACAATGGCAGACCTAGCGGACTCCAACACTGTGATCGTTCTGTTATTTGGCAGTTCTTGCATTCACCAGCATCCAAGCATATGTTTGTGGATAGAGAATCATGTAGCACTTCACGAAGTTTTGTGGTCTCTCTCTCTCTCTCTCTCTCTCTCTCTCTCTCTCTCTCTCTCTCTCTCTCTCTCTCTCTCTCTCTCTCTCTCTCTCTCTCTCTCTCTCTCTCTCTCTCTCTCTCTCTCTCTCAGTCGAGACATATTACGAATAAGAAGATACTGCATCTCCGGAGACTAGATCTGACCAAGAATGGTTCCTCTCATATTTTATCAAACATCTGACCTGCCTTTTGTTCCTCACTGCTCTACAAAATTCAGCATTTTTTCATCTTATTTGGGTTAAGATTAGTTTTATACATCCCCCCTTAACTTGTACTGCTTCAGACAGTAATTCTTTGGCATATATGTCATAATCTCTCGTCACCCTCTCCTGGAAAATCTCGTCACCCACGCATGGAAAAATGTTACTCTAGTAAAAATCCCCCAATTAAATTTATAGTTAATATCTGAGGTCACACATAAAAAGAAATGGATGAGTGGATGCGAGGATGTAAGTCATAGAGTGAAAGAAGTGAGTAAATGTTTTGGTGGGTTGAAAAGTATGATAAGAAATAGGTATTTAGGAATGAATGCTAAGAGGTGTGATTGTGCCGACAGCGTTGTATGGAGCTGAACCTTGGAATGTAAGCTAGGATAATAGAGCAAGTTTAATGTAATGGAGATGAGGTGTTTGAGAAGTGATTGGTGTATCTAAAAAGATAACCTACAGTAAGAAATGAGGAGGTCAGGCAGAGAACGGGTGTTGAAAAAAGGCTATAGGATAGTTTAGGTCAGAGAGTATTTCGTTGGTTTGAACACATGGAAAGGATGAGTGGTGAACGGATAGTGAAGAGTGTGGAGTGCAGATGTAGTTGGAGTAAGGCCAAGAGGAATACCTAGAATGCGATGGATGGATGGCGTGAAAAGGGCTTTGAATGCTTATGGAATGTCAGTGGAGCAGCGAAGAGAGCGTACAAGAGATAGGAATAATTGGAGAAAGATTGTGCATAGATGACGTGGGCCAAAGGGATTCCTGGCACCTGTTAGCTCAGTGAATTGTGATGGACGGGTGTAAGGGAAGTGGCCTTGTGATGAAGCGGTGGCGGTAAACCAGCTGCGGCTGTCGGGCGCTGTAGAATAATCTTGCCCGTCTACCTTGTGGGTGACCCAAGCAGGGTGGTAGAGGGAAATGTGGCAACCCTTTATCCTCAAGGAGCTAAGAGAAGTAGTTGAGGTATGTGTGAATCGTGAACCCTCGACCTGACGCCTCAAAGTCGCGGACGCTACCGCTTGAGCCACGCTGACAATGGACAGATGCAAGATTAAAAGCAACTAGAGGGAGACGTTGTTTCCTCGAGAGAGGAGAGACCACAATTACCAAGTGTACTATCACCCAATATTATCCCAGTAAATTACATACCTTGCTAACTGACACATCTAACTTAACCTAGTTTAGGTTAGATTAGTTATGTACCTTCATAGGATAAATGTGTAGGTGTTTATGCAGCAGCTAAGAAATGTTGGTGTCGCTCGAGTAAACAACGGCCCCTCCCTCTGGTGTTGCTTATATTCAAAATAACCATAAATTTATTTGCGTTATTTTTACCTAAGTTACAGTTTCCTGGAGTGGGTGACGTGAGTTTTAGACATATATGCCAAGGAATTATCATTTGAAGAGTTATAAATACGAATTATGTAGGGGTGCATAAAACATATCTCAAACTTCATTTGCTTATATTATTCCATTTTCTATGTCACCGTATAAATATTATATCGCTGTAGCGGATTTCAACACGTAGTTCAGTTACTTGGTAATTCTTGCATTCACAGGCATCCAAGCATCTCTTGGGGGACAGAGAATCATGTAGTCATAATCATTACCGAAGTTTCGTGGTTAAACTCTCTCTCTCTCTCTCTCTCTCTCTCTCTCTCTCTCTCTCTCTCTCTCTCTCTCTCTCTCCTCTCCTCTCTCTCTCTCTCTCTCCTCTCTCTCTCTCTCTCTCTCTCTCCCAGCCAGTCGAGACATTAATACGCTTCATCTCTGGAGACTTGAGAACCTGACCAAGAATGATTCCTTTCATGCTTTATCAGTCGCCTGATATTCCTCTCGTCCCTCGCTACTCGCCAGAATTCAGCGTTTTATCATCTCATTTGCATATATATATATATATATATATATATATATATATATATATATATATATATATATATATATATATATATATATATATATATATATATATATATATATATATATATATATATCAGTGGTTCTCAATCTTTTTTTTTACGTATGGACCCCTTTCCCCATATTTTTTTGTGTGGACCCCTTCATAGCTATTCGATAAAAGACAAGCTTATTCTATTTTTCACTAACATAAGATAAAGGGATTGCATTAATAATCAAAGAAATAGTAAAAGATGATGCTTTATTTTGAATGAAAACTAATCTAATGCAAATAAATTATTCTACAATTAAATTCTTTGGATCATTTATGCACACTAGTATATAATTCATAATAAACCATTTAAAGATAAGTGTTTGATTAGGAAAAAAATATGCAGATTTATTCAAGGAGATCCCTGTGGTTGCATGCTGCTGCTCAGCGAGTTTATATCTGGTTCCATCGATGTTAATGATAGTCAAAGATCACCTCTTTTTCACAATGTTACGTCTGTTACGAACTTTTGATAACAATTGAGAAACACGACTAAATCCTGCTTCAACAAGGTAATACGATGGAAAAGCAATAACGTAGAGCTGTGCTTTATCCCAGAGTAATGGGTACTTTGTAGCAATATCATTTGTTTTCCATATATTATACTGCCCATCTTTGAATTTTGCACTCATTATTTCATCACTTTGTAATTCCATGAGGGTCTCCTGCAAAGAAATGTCTACATCGGCAACATGAACTTGGAAAGGAATTGTCACCCAAGTTGGAATATCCATCATGAGTAGGTCACTAAACCGAGTTTGCATATCTTCCGTGCTTATTTTCCAAATAGTCACTATATTATAATGCAAGGTCTTCATAGGGCAAATCGCTGTTAATAGAGGCCAAACAAGGAAACTGTAAATGCACGACGACGCCTCATATTATTTTTTGTACAAAACTGTAGTTTCCTCAGAAAAGCAACAATAGCACCTTTACTAGATATAAGATCAGAATCTTTACCTTGGAGCTGTTTATTCAGTGAATTTATTTTTTCAAATATATCTGATAAGTAAAATACATCACATTTAGTTGGAAGCAGTTGTTCTCCAAGTGGCGTGTTAGCAAATTATGAAATAATTAAATCCCATAGTACAATATTACGTTGAAAACAATTCCCCTTTGATAGCCACATCACCTCTGCGTACAAACTCTTCGCCATTTTGATGACTTAATTCACGAAAAAGGCGGTCTCGGAGAGAATTTGATTTGATAGGGTTAACCACTTTTATCGCAACAGTAAGGGCATCATGCAGACGTCCACTCAATTTCTTTGCAACTAAGTGTTGACGGTGTATCATCACACTGAACGCAAAATACTTCGGGGACAGCTTTTTTCAAATGTGCAATAAAACCATTGTATTTACCTGTCATAGATGGTGCACCATCAGTAGCACATGCAATTATAATTTTAAGTGAAATATTTTTTTCCTTGAAATAAGTAGCAACTTCAATAAAAATTGTTTCACCTTTTGTGTCTGTCCCAAGACTTCTAGCAAAGAGCATTTCCTCTCTGGGTCCTTTTATCATCTTTAACTCTCACATATGCTAATAGAATGGCTTCGTTATCTCTTAAGGCAGATTCATATCAAGTTGAAGAGGCCAAACTGATTTACTTGCAAATTGGCTATGAATTGTTTTTCTATATCCTCCGCCATTTCGTCAATGCGTCGTGACACAGAAGAGTGGCTTAAAGGGATGGAATTAGTAATTTCATTTGCATTTTGTTTCATAACTAATGAAATTATAACAGACAAATCTGGTAAACTTACCGTTTCACCAATATGATGGGGTTTTTCCAGCCTTTGCTATTATCTTGCTAATTTCATAAGATGCCAGTAAACCATCCCTCATTTTACTCACTTTGTTATTAAATACTTGAATCACTGTTTTTCTTGCTTGGAAATCATCATGAAGTTTTTTAAAGTATTCTACTGGTTGATTTTTCTTCCCTTTGTGCTTCGTTTCTAGATGGATTATTAGTTAACAAGGTTTCATGCTATCATTTGAAAGAACATCCAAACAAATGAGGCACAATGGTTTCCTTTCATTATGTGGTGATGGAATAAATCCGTAAGACAAATATTCAACAGAATACTGTCGGCACTTCTTCTTACTTGGAGCAGCCATGGGTTGTCTGTAAAAATAATAATTTATTATATATTTTGCTACAAATAAAAGACATATTTACATAAGACAGTGTATAATGTCAAGGTGTAGTCACCGTGGCTCAAGCGTTAGCGTCCGCGACTCTGAGGCGTCAGGTCGAGGGTTCGCGCCCCGTCACGATCTGAGGTTAGCAAGGGCATGCACTCAGGGTAAGGATTACATCTGCCAAAACAAGTCCTTCGCAAGCAGGCAACCGTCCTAGCCCTTGGTTGAAAAGGGAGTCCGTGACGTAAAACCGGAACAGGTGTATAATGTCTAGGTAAATAACAATGTTTTAGTTAAAATAACCGTTAAATGAAAAACAAAATCTCCAAGTTATTGATTATTGTTATGAAATTTATTCCATTATCATCACTATTGATATATTTATATCTCTCCAAGCTTATATATATATATATATATATATATATATATATATATATATATATATATATATTATATATATATA
>JAXCGZ010020775.1:147500-160000 GCA_037179515.1 Halocaridina rubra
GTGTCTGAATGGAGAAGAGTTAGTAGTGGAGTTCCACAGGGTTCAGTTTTAGGGCCACTTTTGTTCCTTGTATATGTTAATGACCTACCAGAGTCTGTAAATTTATTCATGAATATGTTTGCAGATGATGCAAAGATTGTGAAGAAAGTAAAAAAATGAGAACAATGGTAGAGAACTTCAGGAAGTTCTAAATAGTCTGCATGAGTGGTCAGAAAAGTGGCTAATGAAATTCAGTACTTCAAAATGTAAGGTAATGAGAATGGGTACCAGTGTAAGAAGGCCCAAGCTTGACTACTCGGTGGCTGGAGTACAACTTCAAGAGACAGAAAATGAGAGAGATCTAGGAGTAAACATACTGGCAGATTTGTCTCCAGAAATACATATAAATGGCATAGTAAGGGCAGCATATGCATTCGTATCAAATGTAAGGGTAGCCTTCAGGCACATGGACAAGGAAATGTTCAGAAATATTTATGTAAGCTATGTGAGGCCAAAACTCGAATATGCAGCCCCCTTTTGGAATCCGCACTTGAAAAAGCACATAGCTAAGCTTGAAAAAGTTCAAAGACATGCCACGAAACTGGTGCCAAAAATACGCAATCTCAGTTATGATGAGAGGCTGAGGGAATTAGACTTACCATCACTCGAAGCTAGAAGATTGAGGGGGGATATGGTGACAGTCTTTAAATTCCTTCATGGTTATGATAGAGTGGATAGGGATCGATTTTTTGATATGGCAGGCTGTAGAACTAGAGGTTATAGTTTGAAGCTTCGTAAGAAAACTTCTTTGCAGGATGTAAGAAAATACTTTTTCAGTGTAAGAGTAGTTGATAATTGGGATTCGCTAAGCGAGGAGGTAGTTAATGCTATCTCAATCCATAGTTTTAAGGACAGGTATGATAAGTATCACTAAGTATAAAATGGAAGCGATCAGGAGACGGGAAGATACGAGCTTTGTGCTCTTCCCCGTAAACACAATTAGGTAATTACAGTTAGGTAATTACACACACACACACACACACACACAGGTTTTAAGGCTAAAGAGAGAGGATGGAAGCATCACTGAAATGGATGAAGAGATCTCCAAAGAATTGAACAAGGAGTTTCAGTCAGTATTCACAGTAGAAAGTACCCCACCCCCTCAGATTGCAGAGATAGAAGCTCAAGGGCAGGTATTAGAGAACATCAACCTTACAGCCACAGAGGTATGCAAAGCGCTGATGGAGTTAGATGTTCATATAAGCTACAGGTCCTGATGACATATCCCCTCATGTACTTAAAAATGCGCAAACTCAATATCAGTGGCACTAAGTATCATATTTAAAAAGTCACTGTAGTCAGGGGAGATTCCAAGATGCTGGAAACAAGCAAACGTGGTACCTATTTTCAAAAAGGGAAGGAGGGATACGGCTCTGAACTATAGACCAGTTTCCTTGACCAGCATAGTTTGCAAAGTTATGGAGAAACTACTAAGGAAACATATCTCTCTTCACTTGGAATCCTTCAACTTTTTGTCAGTGAGGCAACATGGCTTCAGAGAAGGTAGATCAAGAGTAACAAACATATTAGAATTTTATGATGAGGTAAGCCGAATCTTACAGGAAAGAGAGGGCTGGGCAGATTGCATATTCCTAGACTTCCAGAAAGCGTTTGACAGTGTTCCACATGGGAGACTTATTAGGAAGCTGCAAGCAATGGCTAGAATAGGTGGAAATGTCTTGGAATGGATAAAAACTTACTTAGAAGGAAGGGAACAGAGGGTTAGAGTAAGACACTCAGTGTCTGAATGGAGAAGAGTTAGTAGTGGAGTTCCACAGGGTTCAGTTTTAGGGCCACTTTTGTTCCTTGTATATGTAAATGACCTACCAGAGTCTGTAAATTCATTCATGAATATGTTTGCAGATGATGCAAAGATTGTGAAGAAAGTAAGAAACGAGAACAATGGTAGAGAACTTCAGGAAGTTCTAAATAGTCTGCATGAGTGGTCAGAAAATTGGCTAATGAAATTCAATACTTCAAAATGTAAGGTAATGAGAATGGGTACAAGTGTAAGAAACCCAAGCTTGACTACTCGGTGGCTGGAGTACAACTTCAAGAGACAGAAAATGAGAGAGATCTAGGAGTAAACATACTGGCAGATTTGTCTCCAGAAAAATATACAAATGGCATAGTAAGGGCAGCATATGCATTCGTATCAAATGTAAGGGTAGCCTTCAGGCACATGGACAAGGAAATGTTCAGAAATATTTATGTAACCTATGTGAGGCCAAAACTCGAATATGCAGCCCCCTTTTGGAATCCGCACTTGAAAAAGCACGTAGCTAAGCTTGAAAAAGTTTAAAGACATGACACGACACTGGTGCCAAAAATACGCAATCTCAGTTATGATGAGAGGCTGAGGGAATTAGACTTACCATCACTCGAAGCTAGAAGATTGAGGGGGGATATGGTGACAGTCTTTAAATTCCTTCATGGTTATGATAGAGTGGATAGGAATTCATTTTTTGATATGGCAGGCTGTAGAACTAGAGGTTATAGTTTGAAGCTTCGTAAGAAAACTTCTTTGCAGGATGTAAGGAAATACTTTTTCAGTGTAGAAGTAGTTGATAATTGGGATTCGCTAAGCGAGGAGGTAGTTAATGCTATCTCAATCCATAGTTTGAAGGACAGGTATGATAAGTATCACTAAGTATAAAATGGAAGCGATCAGGAGACGGGAAGATACGAGCTTTGTGCTCTTCCCCGTAAACACAATTAGGTAATTACACACACACACACACACACACACACACACACACACACACACACACACACACACACACACACACACACACACACACACACACACATACACACACCGCGCGTTCAGTGACACACTGAATTGCTCCTCTTAAATTTTTAACTGTTTCGAGTGACTAAAGTGCTTAGTGGAAAACTTTACCATAATTTCCATAAATCTGAAATCCTGCAGAGTATTGTGAGTACAAAAACTAATATTTGTTGTAAGACGAGACTGTTCATATTAAAGGAAAAAAAATTGAGAACTTTTTCGTGAGGAAGAGAGAGAAGCTGCCGTCCAGTTTCTGCCTTGAGGGAAATCTAGAAGAGTTGCCAGACGTGGAGCCATCACACCACATTACCTAATTTTTTGTGTAAACTGGGGAAAGCTCATAAGCCGTTTTACCTGATCCTGTGGTTCTATATATTGTTAAAATCAGTATCCTTCCCATTTATATTAACTAGTTAGTTAGTTTGATACACGAAAAAATTGAATAATAAAAGAAAAAAAAAATTACCAAATACCCACCTGTCAACAGTACTGAGTTAAGTTGCCAAGTAGTACAGCAGTCCTATTTTCTTCATTTTTTTTTGCTTTTCTTTTAGCTTTCTCTTTTACTATTTTGTTATTTTGTATATATATTGAGTTAAATGTAAAGTCTAAATCCCGTGATAACATATCTTGGTTAGCAAGTCAGTTTATCAGTTAGGAAGAATATATAACAGAAACAGGTGGGTGCCACCTCGAACACAAATTCGAATTTTCCTTCAGGTTTGACTTTTGTTTTTCTTTTTCTTTTTATACTTAAATTACCATGGTCAAGTTTTTAAGTTAAGATGTGTGTTAAGATGTGTGTTACCAGAAAGGAGACAAACTGAGTCACTAAATAGCACTTATATTGAGATTTAAAAATTCTGTGTGAAGGTAAATTAGAAGTTTTTCTCTTTTCTTTTTTTTTCCTCTTTCTCATCTTCTTTCTATATTCTGTGAGAGGGAGAACATAAAAATGAAGCTATCTCTGTCCCAAACCTCTCCCACCCATGGGTCGGGAGAAGGGGTAGTCATCAGAGGACTTAAACAGAGAATCAAGAAGTTAGAGGAAATGGTTATAAGCCTTGATGATAAAATTCGGAATATGGATGGAGAAATGAAAGAGAATGAAACACTCAGAGAACAAATAAGATCTTTGGAGGAAGCAAATAAAGCACAAGGGCAGGAGAGAAAGGAACTAGAAAAAAGAATAAAGAAGCTGGAAGGGGAAAAGAGTCAACTAGAATCTAGAATTTCTAAACAAGAAGATAAAAACAAACAGCTAAATGACAACCTAAAGGAATTAGATGTTAGTTCACTGCTCTCTTCTGAGAGAGACGAGATTGCTGCTTGGAATGTTCAGATTAAGGAAAACATTGAACAGTTCAGAAAAGAGTTCCAGGAGCTGAATATGGAAAATGATGCCATGAAAACGTCCTTTGCTGATGCACTAAAGGGGAATGTGGCAGTAAAAGAGGCTGTAAAGGTGGTGGCACTGGAAAACATACAAACAGTTGACTATAAAGAGACAGTAATCGAAAAAATGAAAGACGTTGTGATGGAAAGGGCAAACCCACTCATCAGACAGGCACTTGATAAGGAGAAGACAGTGGTAATCTCAGGCATAAGTGAATCCCAGGAGCCAACATGGCAGGGGAGACTTGAAGAAAATAAAGCTAACGTTGTAGACCTGATAAGAATGCTTGGAGTAGTATGTGGTCCTGAGGATATTGTAAACATACACCAACTAGGTAAATATTCGAGAGAAGGAAAGCCGAGACCAACAAAAGTAACCTTTGAGAGAGGGGAGACATGTAGGGAAATATTGTTGAGAAAAAAAAGTCTAAAAGACCTTCAAGAATGTAAAGAAGTGTTCATTAGACGATACAGAACACAGGAAGAGATGGGAAAGATCAAAAACTTGTTGCAAGAGGCAAGAAGGTTAAATGATGAAAGAAATGAAGAAGAGAAGAAAAATTTTCGTTACAGAATACTTCCAGACAAAGGGGAGATAAAGAAGATAATGACAGAAGATCAGGGGATGGGGCCTCATTAAGATTGTTATACACAAATGCTGATGGATTAGCTGGTAAGGCAGTAGAATTAAAAGATAGGATTCACAACAGTAAGGCAGATATAGTAGCAATTACAGAGACTAAGTTGAGTGAGGACATAAACAGTGTCACAGTTTTTCCTAAGGGCTTCAGAATACTAAGGGTCGAAAGATCTGAGAGGACTGGTGGAGGGATAGCACTGCTCATAAGTGAGAGGATTCAAGTTGAAGAAATAAACTTGGCTATAGAAAGTGAGTTCAGGGAATTTCTTGTTGCTCGCATAAATACTGGGTCAGAGAGCATTATAATATCTGTTGTATACAACCCACCAAGGAACCAAAATAGGCTTGAAATTTATGAGGAAAGTCATATAGGTACGATTGAAGTCATAAACTCAGTTGTTAACATGGCGTGGGAGAAAAAATGTAGGATTTTGATTATGGGAGACTTTAATCATAAAGAGATAGATTGGATAAATCTTGACCCACACAGTGGTGAGGACTCATTTGGGGCAAGATTCCTAGATTGCGTACAAGGGAATTTCCTACACCAACATGTAATGGAACCAACAAGAGCCAGGGGTGGGGATGAGCCATCACTACTTGATCTGGTGTTCACAGATAATGTGTTGGATATTGAAAATATTGAGTATGAACCACCAATTGGAAAGAGTGACCACTGTGTGTTGTTGATGGAGTATATCATTGAAGACATTCTTCCTGAGAGTAGAGGCACTGAGGACATGAGGAGGAACTATCCGAAAGGAGATTACATCAAAATGAATGAGCTTTTTGCAGTTATTGACTGGAGAACCTTATTTTACAACAAATCTGTACAAGAAATGTATGACATCTTTTGTGAGAAATATGGGAAGATAGTAGATTGCTGCATACCTGTCACCAAAGTAGGTGTAATTCATGCCAGAGAGAAATGGTTCGATAATGGGTGTAAAAGAGCTAAGGAGTGGAGAGACAAATGCTGGAGAAGGTATAGGAGGAGAAAAAACATAAATGCCTGGCAAACCTACAAAAGAGCAAGAAATGACTACCTAAGTAAAAGGAGAGAGGCAGAGAGAGATTATGAAAGGGACATCACCAGGAAGGCTAAAGAAAATCCCAAGCTTTTCTTCAGCTTTATCAGAGGAAAACTGAAGGTAAAAGAACAGGTTTTAAGGCTAAAGAGAGCGGATGGAAGCATCACTGAGACGGACGAAGAGATCTGCAAAGAATTGAACAAGGAGTTTCAGTCAGTATTTACAGTAGAAAATACCCCACCCCCTCAGATTGCAGTGATAGAAGCTCAAGGGCCGGTATTAGAGAACATCAACCTTACAGCCACAGAGGTATGCAAAGCGCTGATGGATTTAGATGTTCATAAAGCTACAGGTCCTGATGACATATCCCCTCATGTGCTTAAAAAATGCGCAAACACAATATCAGTGGCACTAAGTATCATATTTAAGGAGTCACTGGAGTCGGGGGAGATTCCAAGATGCTGGAAACAAGCAAATGTGATACCTATCTTCAAAAAGGGAAGGAGGGATACGGCTCTGAACTATAGACCAGTTTCCTTGACCAGCATAGTTTGCAAAGTTATGGAGAAACTACTAAGGAAACATATCTCTCTTCACTTGGAATCCTTCAACTTTTTGTCAGTGAGGCAACATGGCTTCAGAGAAGGAAGATCAACAGTAACAAACTTATTAGAATTTTATGATGAGGTAAGCCAAATCTTACAGGAAAGAGAGGGCTGGGCAGATTGCATATTCCTAGACTTCCAGAAAGCGTTTGACACTGTTCCACATGGGAGACTTATTAGGAAGCTGCAATCAATGGCTAGAATAGGTGGAAATGTCTTGGAATGGATAAAAACTTACTTAGAAGGAAGGGAACAGAGGGTTAGAGTAAGACACTCAGTGTCTGAATGGAGAAGAGTTAGTAGTGGAGTTCCACAGGGTTCAGTTTTAGGGCCACTTTTGTTCCTTGTATATGTAAATGACCTACCAGAGTCTGTAAATTCATTCATGAATATGTTTGCAGATGATGCAAAGATTGTGAAGAAAGTAAAAAACGAGAACAATGGTAGAGAACTTCAGGAGGATCTAAATAATCTGCATGAGTGGTCAGAAAAGTGGCTAATGAAATTCAATACCTCAAAATGTAAGGTAATGAGAATGGGTACAAGTGCAAGAAGGCCCAAGCTTGACTACTCGGTGGCTGGAGTACAACTTCAAGAGACAGAAAATGAGAGAGATCTAGGAGTAAACATACTGGCAGATTTGTCTCCAGAAATACATATAAATGGCGTAGTAAGGGCAGCATATGCATTCTTATCAAATGTAAGGGTAGCCTTCAGGCACATGGACAAGGAAATGTTCAGAAATATTTATGTAACCTATGTGAGGCCAAAACTCGAATATGCAGCCCCCTTTTGGAATCCGCACTTGAATAAGCACATAGCTAAGCTTGAAAAAGTTCAAAGACATGCCACGAAACTGGTGCCAGAAATACGCAATCTCGGTTATGATGAGAGGCTGAGGGAATTAGACTTGCCATCACTCGAAGCTAGAAGAGTAAGGGGGGATATGGTGACAGTCTTTAAATTCCTTCATGGTTATGATAGAGTGGATAGGGATCGATATTTTGATATGGCTGGCTCTAGAACTAGAGGTCATAGTTTGAAGCTTCGTAAGAAAACTTGTTTGCAGGATGTAAGGAAATACTTTTTCAGTGTAAGAGTAGTTGATAATTGGAATTCGCTAAGCGAGGAGGTAGTTAATGCTATCTCAATCCATAGTTTTAAGGACAGGTATGATAAGTATCACTAAGTCTAAAAATGGAACCGATCAGGAGACGGGAAGATACGAGCTTTGGGCTCTTTCCCGTAAACACAATTAGGTAATCACAATTAGGTAATCACACACACACACACACTGGAAGAGGTATAGGAGGAGAAAAAACATAAATGCCTGGCAAACCTACAAAAGAGCAAGAAATGACTACCTAAGTAAAAGGAGAGAGGCAGAGAGAGATTATGAGAGGGACATCACCAGGAAGGCTAAAGAAAATCCCAAGCTTTTCCACAGCTTTATCAGAGGAAAACTGAGGGTAAAAGAACAGGTTTTAAGGCTAAAGAGAGCGGATGGAAGCATCACTGAGACGGACGAAGAGATCTGCAAAGAATTGAACAAGGAGTTTCAGTCAGTATTTACAGTAGAAAATACCCCACCCCCTCAGATTGCAGAGATAGAAGCTCAAGGGCTGGTATTAGAGAACATCAACCTTACAGCCACAGAGGTATGCAAAGCGCTGATGGATTTAGATGTTCATAAAGCTACAGGTCCTGATGACATATCCCCTCATGTGCTTAAAAAATGCGCAAACGCAATATCAGTGGCACTAAGTATCATATTTAAAGAGTCACTGGAGTCGGGGGAGATTCCAAGATGCTGGAAACAAGCAAATGTGATACCTATCTTCAAAAAGGGAAGGAGGGATACGGCTCTGAACTATAGACCAGTTTCCTTGACCAGCATAGTTTGCAAAGTTATGGAGAAACTACTAAGGAAACATATCTCTCTTCACTTGGAATCCTTCAACTTTTTGTCAGTGAGGCAACATGGCTTCAGAGAAGGAAGATCAACAGTAACAAACTTATTAGAATTTTATGATGAGGTAAGCCAAATCTTACAGGAAAGAGAGGGCTGGGCAGATTGCATATTCCTAGACTTCCAGAAAGCGTTTGACACTGTTCCACATGGGAGACTTATTAGGAAGCTGCAATCAATGGCTAGAATAGGTGGAAATGTCTTGGAATGGATAAAAACTTACTTAGAAGGAAGGGAACAGAGGGTTAGAGTAAGACACTCAGTGTCTGAATGGAGAAGAGTTAGTAGTGGAGTTCCACAGGGTTCAGTTTTAGGGCCACTTTTGTTCCTTGTATATGTAAATGACCTACCAGAGTCTGTAAATTCATTCATGAATATGTTTGCAGATGATGCAAAGATTGTGAAGAAAGTAAAAAACGAGAACAATGGTAGAGAACTTCAGGAGGATCTAAATAATCTGCATGAGTGGTCAGAAAAGTGGCTAATGAAATTCAATACCTCAAAATGTAAGGTAATGAGAATGGGTACAAGTGCAAGAAGGCCCAAGCTTGACTACTCGGTGGCTGGAGTACAACTTCAAGAGACAGAAAATGAGAGAGATCTAGGAGTAAACATACTGGCAGATTTGTCTCCAGAAATACATATAAATGGCATAGTAAGGGCAGCATATGCATTCTTATCAAATGTAAGGGTAGCCTTCAGGCACATGGACAAGGAAATGTTCAGAAATATTTATGTAACCTATGTGAGGCCAAAACTCGAATATGCAGCCCCCTTTTGGAATCCGCACTTGAAAAAGCACATAGCTAAGCTTGAAAAAGTTCAAAGACATGCCACGAAACTGGTGCCAGAAATACGCAATCTCGGTTATGATGAGAGGCTGAGGGAATTAGACTTGCCATCACTCGAAGCTAGAAGAGTAAGGGGGGATATGGTGACAGTCTTTAAATTCCTTCATGGTTATGATAGAGTGGATAGGGATCGATATTTCGATATGGCTGGCTCTAGAACTAGAGGTCATAATTTGAAGCTTCGTAAGAAAACTTGTTTGCAGGATGTAAGGAAATACTTTTTCAGTGTAAGAGTAGTTGATAATTGGAATTCGCTAAGCGAGGAGGTAGTTAATGCTATCTCAATCCATAGTTTTAAGGACAGGTACGATAAGTATCACTAAGTCTAAAAATGGAACCGATCAGGAGACGGGAAGATACGAGCTTTGGGCTCTTTCCTGTAAACACAATTAGGTAATCACAATTAGGTAATCACACACACACACACACACAGGTTTTAAGGCTAAAGAGAGAGGATGGAAGCATCACTGAAATGGATGAAGAGATCTGCAAAGAATTGAACAAGGAGTTTCAGTCAGTATTCACAGTAGAAAGTACCCCACCCCCTTAGATTGCAGAGATAGAAGCTCAAGGGCAGGTATTAGAGAACATCAACCTTACAGCCACAGAGGTATGCAAAGCGCTGATGGAGTTAGATGTTCATATAAGCTACAGGTCCTGATGACATATCCCCTCATGTACTTAAAAAAGCGCAAACTCAATATCAGTGGCACTAAGTATCATATTTAAAAAGTCACTGTAGTCAGGGGAGATTCCAAGATGCTGGAAACAAACAAACGTGGTACCTATTTCCAAAAAGGGAAGGAGGGATACGGCTCTGAACTATAGACCAGTTTCCTTGACCAGCATAGTTTGCAAAGTTATGGAGAAACTACTAAGGAAACATATCTCTCTTCACTTGGAATCTCTCAACTTTTTGTCAGTGAGGCAACATGGCTTCAGAGAAGGTAGATCAAGAGTAACAAACATATTAGAATTTTATGATGAGGTAAGCCGAATCTTACAGGAAAGAGAGGGCTGGGCAGATTGCATATTCCTAGACTTCCAGAAAGCGTTTGACAGTGTTCCACATGGGAGACTTATTAGGAAGCTGCAAGCATTGGCTAGAATAGGTGGAAATGTCTTGGAATGGATAAAAACTTACTTAGAAGGAAGGGAACAGAGGGTTAGAGTAAGACACTCAGTGTCTGAATGGAGAAGAGTTAGTAGTGGAGTTCCACAGGGTTCAGTTTTAGGGCCACTTTTGTTCCTTGTATATGTTAATGACCTACCAGAGTCTGTAAATTCATTCATGAATATGTTTGCAGATGATTCAAAGATTGTGAAGAACGTAGGAAACAAGAACAATGGTAGAGAACTTCAGGAAGATCTAAATAGTCTGCACGATTGGTCAGAAAAGTGGCTAATGAAATTCAGTACTTCAAAATGTAAGGTAATGAGAATGGGTACAAGTGCAAGAAGGCCCAAACTTGACTACTCGGTGGCTGGAGTACAGCTTCAAGAGACAGAAAATGAAAGAGATCTAGGAGTAAACATACTGGCAGATTTGTCTCCAGAAATACATATAAATGGCATAGTAAGGGCAGCATATGCATTCGTATCAAATGTAAGGGTAGCCTTCAGGCACATGGACAAGGAAATGTTCAGAAATATTTATGTAACCTATGTGAAGCCAAAACTCGAATATGCAGCCCCTTTTGGAATCTGCACTTGAAAAAGCACATAGCTAAGCTTGAAAAAGTTCAAAGACATGCCACGACACTGGTGCCAGAAATACGTAATCCCAGTTATGATGAGAGGCTGAAGGAAGTAGATTTACCATCACTCGAAGCTAGAAGATTGAGGGGGATATGGTAACTTTTTAAATTCCTTCATGGTTATGATAGAGTGGATAGGGATCGATATTTTGATATGGCAGGCTCTAGAACTAGAGGTCATAGTTTGAAGCTTTGTAAGAAAACTTCTTTGCAGGATGTAAGGAAATACTTTTTCAGTGTAAGAGTAGTTGATAACTGGAATTTGCTAAGTACAATATGGAACCGATCAGGAGACGGGAAGATACGAGCTTTGGACTCTTTCCCGTAAACACAATTAGGCAACCACAGCTTGAAAAAGTTCAAAGACATGCCACGAAACTGGTGCCAGAAATACGCAATCTCAGTTATGATGAGAGGCTAAGGGAATTAGACTTACCATCACTCGAAGCTAGAAGATTGAGGGGGGATATAGTGACAGTCTTTAAATTCCTTCATGGTTATGATAGAGTGGATAGGGATCGATAATTTGATATGGCTGGCTCTAGAACAAGAGGTCATAGTTTGAAGCTTCGTAAGAAAACTTCTTTGCAGGATGTAAGGAAATACTTTTTCAGTGTAAGAGTAGTTGATAATTGGAATTGGGTAAGCGAGGAGGTAGTTAATGCTATCTCAATCCATAGTTTTAATGACAGGTATGATAAGTATCACTAAGTATAAAATGGAAGCGATCAGGAGACGGGAAGATACGAGCTTTGTGCTCTTCCCCGTAAACACAATTAGGTAATTACAATTAGGTAATCACACACACACACACACACACACACACACACACACACACACATATATATATTATATATATATATATATATATATATATATATATATATATATATATATATATATATATATATATATATATATATATATATATATATATATATATATATATATATATATATATATCAAGACATGCCTTACCTCGCATTACCTTGCCATGCCCTCTTGGGCATGTCAAATACGAAGGGTGTACCCAATCCTTCTTCTCATAATAGTCTCTCTCTCTCTCTCTCTCTCTCTCTCTCTCTCTCTCTTTCTCTCTCTCTCTCTCTCTCTCTCTCTCTCTCTCTCTCTCTCTCTCTCTCTCTCTCTCTCTCTCTCTCTCTCTCTCTCTCTCTCTCATCTATTTTTCTCTTATTTTTATGCCTGCCTCTCCAGTCATTTTCTTTGGTCTCATTTTTCCTACTAGTATGTGTTGTACCTTCATGTACCAGTTCCCGTTGCATATTGCTTTCTCCTTATCGATTATTATTAGTCTTCATTCTTCTACTGCAACGTCTTCCATTACTGTAGTTCCTTCGTTTTTATTTCTTCCTTTCGAGTCATAATCTTGTGTTTCTCTCTCTCACAAATGTATTAAGTACT
>JAXCGZ010020775.1:165000-167500 GCA_037179515.1 Halocaridina rubra
GTTTCCTTAGTAGTTTCTCCATAAGTTTGCAAACTATGCTGGTCAAGGAAACTGGTCTATAGTTCAGAGCCGTATCCCTCCTTCCCTTTTTGAAGATAGGTATCACATTTGCTTGTTTCCAGCATCTTGGAATCTCCCCCGACTCCAGTGACTCCTTAAATATGATACTTAGTGCCACTGATATTGTGTTTGCGCATTTTTTAAGCACATGAGGGGATATGTCATCAGGACCTGTAGCTTTATGAACATCTAAATCCATCAGCGCTTTGCATACCTCTGTGGCTGTAAGGTTGATGTTCTCTAGTACCGGCCCTTGAGCTTCTATCACTGCAATCTGAGGGGGTGGGGTATTTTCTACTGTAAATACTGACTGAAACTCCTTGTTCAATTCTTTGCAGATCTCTTCGTCCGTCTCAGTGATGCTTCCATCCGCTCTCTTTAGCCTTAAAACCTGTTCTTTTACCTTCAGTTTTCCTCTGATAAAGCTGTGGAAAAGCTTGGGATTTTCTTTAGCCTTCCTGGTGATGTCCCTCTCATAATCTCTCTCTGCCTCTCTCCTTTTACTTAGGTAGTCATTTCTTGCTCTTTTGTAGGTTTGCCAGGCATTTATGTTTTTTCTCCTCCTATACCTTTTCCAGCATTTGTCTCTCCACTCCTTAGCTCTTTTACACCCATTATCGAACCATTTCTCTCTGGCATGAATTACACCTACTTTGGTGACAGGTATGCAGCAATCTACTATCTTCCCATATTTCTCACAAAAGATGTCATACATTTCTTGTACAGATTTGTTGTAAAATAAGGTTCTCCAGTCAATAACTGCAAAAAGCTCATTCATTTTGATGTAATCTCCTTTCGGATAGTTCCTCCTCATGTCCTCAGTGCCTCTACTCTCAGGAAGAATGTCTTCAATGATATACTCCATCAACAACACACAGTGGTCACTCTTTCCAATTGGTGGTTCATACTCAATATTTTCAATATCCAACACATTATCTGTGAACACCAGATCAAGTAGTGATGGCTCATCCCCACCCCTGGCTCTTGTTGGTTCCATTACTTGTTGGTGTAGGAAATTCCCTTGTACGCAATCTAGGAATCTTGCCCCAAATGAGTCCTCACCACTGTGTGGGTCAAGATTTATCCAATCTATCTCTTTATGATTAAAGTCTCCCATAATCAAAATCCTACATTTTTTCTCCCGCGCCATGTTAACAACTGAGTTTATGACTTCAATCGTACCTATATGACTTTCCTCATAAATTTCAAGCCTATTTTGGTTCCTTGGTGGGTTGTATACAACAGTTATTATAATGCTCTCTGACCCAGTATTTATGCGAGCAACAAGAAATTCCCTGAACTCACTTTCTATAGCCAAGTTTATTTCTTCAACTTGAATCCTCTCACTTATGAGCAGTGCTATCCCTCCACCAGTCCTCTCAGATCTTTCGACCCTTAGTATTCTGAAGCCCTTAGGAAAAACTGTGACACTGTTTATGTCCTCACTCAACTTAGTCTCTGTAATTGCTACTATATCTGCCTTACTGTTGTGAATCCTATCTTTTAATTCTACTGCCTTACCAGCTAATCCATCAGCATTTGTGTATAACAATCTTAATGAGGCCCCATCCCCTGATCTTCTGTCATTATCTTCTTTATCTCCCCTTTGTCTGGAAGTATTCTGTAACGAAAATTTTTCTTCTCTTCTTCATTTCTTTCATCATTTAACCTTCTTGCCTCTTGCAACAAGTTTTTGATCTTTCCCATCTCTTCCTGTGTTCTGTATCGTCTAATGAACACTTCTTTGCATTCTTGAAGGTCTTTTAGACTTTTTTTTCTCAACAATATTTCCCTACATGTCTCCCCTCTCTCAAAGGTTACTTTTGTTGGTCTCGGCTTTCCTTCCCTCGAATATTTACCTAGTTGGTGTATGTTTACAATATCCTCAGGACCACATACTACTCCAAGCTTTCTTATCAGGTCTACAACCCTAGCTTTATTTTCTTCAAGTCTCCCCTGCCATGTTGGCTCCTGGGATTCACTTATGCCTGAGATTACCACTGTCTTCTCCTTATCAAGTGCCTGTCTGATGAGTGGGTTTGCCCTTTCCATCACAACGTCTTTCATTTTTTCGATTACTGTCTCTTTATAGTCAACTGTTTGTATGTTTTCCAGTGCCACCACCTTTACAGCCTCTTTTACTGCCACATTCCCCTTTAGTGCATCAGCAAAGGACGTTTTCATGGCATCATGTTCCATATTCAGCTCCTGGAACTCTTTTCTGAACTGTTCAATGTTTTCCTTAATCTGAACATTCCAAGCAGCAATCTCGTCTCTCTCAGAAGAGAGCAGTGAACTAACATCTAATTCCTTTAGGTTGTCATTTAGCTGTTTGTTTTTATCTTCTTGTTTAGAAATTCTAGATTCTAGTTGACTCTTTTCCCCTTCCAGCTTCTTTATTCTTTTTTCTAGTTCCTTTCTCTCCTGCCCTTGTGCTTTA
>JAXCGZ010020775.1:172500-250703 GCA_037179515.1 Halocaridina rubra
AGAGCCGTATCCCTCCTTCCCTTTTTGAAAATAGGTACCACATTTGCTTGTTTCCAGCATCTTGGAATCTCCCCTGACTCCAGTAACTTTTTAAATATGATACTTCGTGCCACTGATATTGAGTTTGCGCATTTTTTAAGCACATGAGGGGATATGTCATCAGGACCTGTAGCTTTATGAACATCTAAATCCATCAGCGCTTTGCATACCTCTGTGGCTGTAAGGTTGATGTTCTCTAATACCGGTCCTTGAGCTTCTATCTCTGCAATCTGAGGGAGTGGGGTATTTTCTACTGTAAATAGTGACTGAAACTCCTTGTTCAATTCTTTGCAGATCTCTTCATCCGTCTCAGTGATGCTTCCATCCACTCTCTTAAGCCTTAAAACCTGTTCTTTTACCTTCAGTTTTCCTCTGATAAAGCTGTGGAAAAACTTGGGATTTTCTTTAGCATTCCTGGTGATGTCCCTCTCATAGTCTCTCTCTGCCTCTCTCCTTTTACTTAGGGAGTAATTTCTTGCTCTTTTGTAGATTTGCCAGGCATTTATGTTTTTCTCCTCCTATACCTTTCCCAGCATTTGTGTCTCCACTCCTTAGCTCTTTTACACTCATTATCGAACCATTTCTCTCTGGCATGAATTATACCTACTTTGGTGACAGGTATGCAGCAATCTACTATCTTCCCATATTTCTCACAAAAGATGTCATACATTTCTTGTACAGATTTGTTGTAAAATAAGGTTCTCCAGTCAATAACTGCAAAAAGCTCATTCATTTTGATGTAATCTCCTTTCAGATAGTTCCTCCTCATGTCCTCAGTGCCTCTACTCTCAGGCAGAATATCCTCAATGATATACTCCATCAACAACACACTGGTCACTCTTTCCAATTGGTGGTTCATACTCCATTTTTTCAATATCCAACACATTATCTGTGAATACTAGATCAAGTAGTGATGGCTCATCCCCACCTCTGGCCCTCGTTGGTTCCATTACATGTTGGTGTAGGAAATTCCCTTGTACGCAATCTAGGAATCTTGCCCCAAATGAGTCCTCACCACTGTGTGGGTCAAGATTTATCCAATCTATCTCTTTATAATTAAAATCTCCCATAATCAAAATCCTACATTTTTTGTCCCGTGCCATGTTAACAACTGAGTTTATGACTTCAATAGTACCTATATGACTTTCCTCATAAACTTCAAGTCTATTTTGGTTCCTTGGTGGGTTGTATACAACAGTTATTATAATGCTCTCTGACCCAGTATTTATGCGAGCAACAAGAAATTCCTTGAACTCACTTTCTATAGCCAAGTTTATGTCTTCAACTTGAATCCTTTCACTTATGAGCAATGCTATCCCTCCACCAGTCCTCTCAGATCTTTCAACCCTTAATATTCTGAAGTCCTTAGGAAAAACTGTGACACTGTTTATGTCCTCACTCAACTTAGTCTCTGTAATTGCTACTATATCTGCCTTACTGTTGTGAATCCTATCTTTTAATTCTACTGCCTTACCAGCTAATCCATCAGCACTTGTGTATAACAATCTTAATGTGGCCCCATCCCCTGATCTTCTGTCATTATCTTCTTTATCTCCCCTTTGTCTGGAAGAACTCTGAAATGAAAATTTTTCTTCTCTTCTTCATTTCTTTCCTCATTTAACCTTCTTGTCTCTTCCAACAAGTTTTTGATCTTTTCCATCTCTTCCTGTGTTCTGTATCGTCTGATGAACACTTCTTTGAATTCTTGAAGGTCTTTTAGATTTTTTTTTCTCAACAATATTTCCCTACATGTTTCCCCTCTCTCAAAGGTTACTTTTGTTGGTCTCGGCTTTCCTTCCCTCGAATATTTACCTAGTTGGTGAATGTTTACAATATCCTCAGGACCACAAACTACTCCAAGCTTTCTTATCATGTCTACAACCCTAGCTTTATTTTCTTCAAGTCTCTCCTGCCATATTGGCTCCTGGGATTCGCTTATGCCTGAGATTACCACTGTCTTCTCTTTATCAAGTGCTTGTTTGATGAGTGGGTTTGCCCTTTTCATCACAACGTCTTTCATTTTTTCGATTACTGTCTCTTTATAGTCAACTGTTTGTATGTTTTCCAGTGCCACCACCTTTACAGCCTCCTTTACTGCCACATTCCCCTTTAGTGCATCAGCAAAGGAAGTTTTCATGGCATCATTTTCCATATTCAGCTCTTGGAACTCTTTTCTAAACTGTTCAATGTTTTCCTTAATCTGGACATTCCAAGCTGCAATCTCGTCTCTCTCAGAAGAGAGCAGTGAACTAACATCTAATTCATTTAGGTTGTCATTCAGCTGTTTGTTTTTATCTTTGTGTTTAGAAATTCTAGTTTCTAGTTCATTCTTTTCCCCTTCCAGCTTCTTTATTCTTTTTTCTAGTTCCTTTCTCTCCTGCCCTTGTGCTTTATTTGCTTCCTCCAAAGATCTTATTTCCTCTCTGAGTGTTTCATTCTCTTTCATTTCTCTATCCATATTCCGAATTTTATCATCAATGTTTATAACCATTGCCTCTAAATCCTTGATTTTCTGTTTTAGTCTCCTAATAGCTTCCCCTCCTCCCGACCCATGGGTGGGAGAGGTTTGGGACTGAGATGGCCTCATTTTTATGTTCTCCCTCTCACAGAATATAGAAAGAGAAAAAAAGAGAGAAAAACTTTGATTTAAGCTTCACACAGAATTTTTATATCTCCATATAAGTGCTATTTAGTGACTCAATTTATCTCTTTTCTGGTAACACACATCTTAACTTAAAAATTTGACTATGGTAATTTGAGGATAAAAAGAAAAAGAAAAAAAATGCAACAAAACAAAGGTCAAACCTGAAGGAAAATTCGAATTTGTGTCTGAGGAGGCACCCACCTGTTTCTGCTTTATATTCTTCCTAACTGATAAACTCACTTGCTAACCATGATACGTTATCACAGGATCAGACTTTACATTTAACTCAATATATATACAAAATAAAAAAATAGTAAAAGAGAAAGCTAAAAGAAAAGAAAAAAAATGAAGTAAATAAGACAGCTGTACTACTTGGCAACTCAACTCACTACTGTTGACAGGTGTATTTTTGGTATTTATTTAATGATTCAATTATTTTGTGTTTCAAACTAGCTATCAAATTAATATAAATGGGAAGGATACTGATTTTAACAATATATGGAACCACAGGATCAGGTGAACGGCTTAATAGTTCTCCCCAATTTACACAAAAAATTAGGTAATGTGATGTGATGTCTTCACCTCTGGCAACTCTTCTAAGTTTCCCTCAAGGCAGAGCAGGGCAGCTTCTTCTCTTTCCCCTCACGAAAATGTTTTTTCCTTTAATATTTGGACAGTCTCGTCATACAACAAATATAAGTTTTTTACTCACAATACTCTGCAGGATTTCTTATTTAAGGAAATTATTTATGATTAATTCACTGTAGTCTTAGTCACTCAAAAACACAAGGAAAAGTTTAAGAGATACTGAATTGTGTACGGGAGAACGAACCTCTATCTGCAAACGTTTTGGCGCTTCCGTATCAGCTGATACACCCTTGCACGCTATTTCCCTGATGATACTATATTGCAAGTTTGTTTGCTGTTTGTTCTTAATGCTTCTTTTCAATTCTCTTCATAATATTCGATCGCATTAAGCGGTAGAAGAGGAAGAGGATGCGGGAGAACGAACCTCTATCCACAAACGTTTTGCCACTTCCGTATCAGCTGATGCTTTTTCAGGCACAAGATATTACTCATAAAATATTTATTTACTCACCCCATTTGGGGTTTATCTAATTTTCAAGATTATAGTATTATTAATATTCCTTTATTCTAAACATTATGTCGTAGTGTTATTCACTATGTTAATATTACTACCAGAAGGGTGCAAGGTAAGAACGGACAAGCGGTGGTTCGTTTAACTTAATTTTCTTTAGAGTACAACATATACGACACCTCAATGCCCCCAACCCTTATGACTATCAAAACTGATCTATTCGTGCCCCGGGGAAATTACTAACTAAAGCTCACTCTCTCTGACTGCCTTGGGTATTCTTGAATTACCCAAAGGGCGGGGCATGTCATCTTGTACAGTTTTGCCAATAGGCTTCCCGGATCAAAGGGGAGTCCTTCCTCTTTGGGGAAGGGCTATTTCAACAAGCCTATTGGGCAGAAGAGGGTCCAAATTGCCCAGGGCTATTAGGTATCTCTCCAGGGCATGTACATTCGTATGGGTCAAATGTTTGTGTTTCTTGTGATCCTGGGAATGGCCGACCTCTTGGCCTTTCCCATCCTCTTGAGGCACTTGACGCCCAGATTCTAAGTTCCATGGGTCCAGCCATATATCTAGTTGACACTTTCTACAAACATTGACCGTACCCAGAAAAACAATTGGGAGAGTATTCAATTTCACCCTTGATCTCCAGCCTCACATGTTTCTCTTCAGGACTTATTTCAGGTCCTGACTTCAGCAGGACTTCATATAACTTCAGCAAGACTTCACGATGCTTGTGACATCTCCCGCTGCCAAACTGAAATTTCTCTATTTCAGACGGAGCATCAGCTATCTTCTGAGAGCTTTTTTCTATATATCCTAACTGACATTGTTTTACAAAAAAAAAATGGGGCCAATTTATTTAAAGTGTTATCTAATACTTCCTATTTCTATGAAATTCTAAACAGATTACTGGAACGTACGATTACTCTTATTGCTCAATAACAATCTTCAGAAAGAGCTCCTATTTAGACGATCTAAAACATGCAGAACGTCTGTTTTCTGGGGAGAGATTGATACAAACATATTCTTACCCTAAGTATTAAAAAATAGAAAATAAAAAATAAACTTTAGCATTACTATTACAATGTACAATTATTCATCATTAACGACATTATATAAGAGCAGAAACAAGTTTAGGTCATTACGTTACTTTTTTTTCCAAAAACACAAAGTTTGGCTGTATGTAATTACGGTAAAATTTTAATCATGATTTAATCTTTGCGTCCATTGAGTTCGCAGAAGAGCCCACTCTTCATTTAGTTCCTAGGCTAGGGGGCGGTATGCAGATCTTTGTGATGACTCGTGCTGAAAAAAAACCCTTACCTAGGAATTGGAGCCATCTGATGCCATTGAAAATGTAAAGTCGGCAACCAGTGGTAATAAATAAAAAATAAAAATTTAACATTGCAATTGCAATATGTACTTACGAAGCAATGACAACATTTTATAAGAGTTTAAATTGAATCAGTATGATTACGTTAGCCAAATTATATAAAACATAAGTATGTATGAATTTTCAAATTGTAATAGGTAATAACATACTACTTTAAAAACCTAGAATTCAGCATGCACAATTAGTAAATGGCACTTATTATAAGAAACCTTATCCTATAATTTCTATATCTATCATACTTCTATAGGGCATTGATTTGTCTTAAAACTAGGACTTATAACTATTTCTCTTAGAGGACATTTCCTTCTTGGTGTCCTCCAGGCGCTGTCAAGGACAATGGAGATTTGCCCTTTCCCGTTTTCCCATCAGTTCGATTATGTGGCTTCTACGGTGACTTCAGAATTTAAGAATCTTGGGTTTCTCTTATGCTCATTAAATCTCTTGCTAGGCTTTCACGTACTCTTCTAATTATCCACTCCTCCACCTGACCACTTCAAGGCAGGCCCGGGTTTGTACACGTACCACAAATCCTCTTCTTATCTGGAGACTGGCAAGACAAAAGGGAGGGCGTCGATGCATCGTCTGGCTTAACTGGAACCCCTCCCGCCTGCTTTCATGCGACTTTTGAGGTGGCCCTTGATTCTAACCACCTCTCACACTCCTGTTCGACTAAAGCGCATCTCACTTCAATAGCTGAAAAATACGATCATACTGAAGTAGATTCCAAGGACGGAAATTAGAGCCTAATGTAGTTATTACAACTGCAAGAGAGACTTCATATGACTTCTGGGTACAAACAATAGCCATATATCTGCATTCTGAGGCCATACTTCGCCTCTTCTGCAACTGTAGGCTCTTGCAATTGCTATTTAATGGGCAATAGGGACTTGTTTGAGAGAAACAAAAAGAAACTTAAAATTTTAGAATTTGCAGGTCGGGGCTGCCTGAAAATACGTTTTTACTTGCACATACATCTACACTTAGATAGAAGTCTACAATTCTTTAGCAGATAGCTGAATCACAAACAGTTTATTTACGCATGATTTTACTTCCTTCAGTTATCTGAAAAAATCATTAAACACTGGGGCCAGTCACTAAAGAGACACTCTTATTAATAGTGACTACCATCACATAAAAGCATGAATTCAAACTAATCACAAGTCATTTTGTTACTGCTGATGGCATTACGAAAATAATAATTAACGAAAGGCCATGGAGTGATAACAACAATAACAGTCCACAAAATGAGAGTAGCAAGAATAAAAAATTATGTTCACTGTAGCTAATAATAAAAGAAAAATACTAAAAAATAACAACATTAACTCAGGAATAACAGTGCATATGCAAATGAGACAGGCATCTCGAAGTAAGAACAGAGTCTTACACTCATACTTCACAACAATGCTCTTTTTAACACTGTCTCTTTAGTTATTCAAATTCCTGCAGTCATAAAATATATATACTTGCATGTATATATAGGAGCTTAGTCATCACTTCTGGATGCCCAATTTGTCTGTGGGAGTTTTATCTATTCCCTAAAACAGTTGCAATATGTGGCAGAAAAACTTATACAATAATCAGTTCCACTGATGTTCTGTCATTATAATATCAGCATGCAAAAATTTATCAACTGAAATAAAATGTGGGCACACTTATCACCTAGCAACACTGAAAAAAAAAACAATAAAAAGAATCAATAACGGCAACATTCTTTTAGCATCAGGAAGGAGTACGTATCAAGCCCAGAGTAGTGCGAAAGACAGGAGAGATAGAGAGGTAGCAATAAATAGAGAGAGAGGAAGAAGAAGGTTGCCTGGGTGACCTTGATATACTTTGCGGTCTACACCCATATGGTTCGAGAAAGAGGGACTTCCTTCCTTCCAACACATTCACTGAAAACTCACAAGACTAAATTAATATTAGAGTACTCTTACATATTAAAAAACAAATAATAAAAAAAAATAAACAATCGCGAGCAATAATTATTCGTAGAGTTTTACGTTTATTGTCGGAGTTCTATTTTTATCCCTCAATTAACAAAAAGCAAAAAAGCAGACATAGTTTACAACTGCAGAAACATCGAAGAATAAATCCATTCTTTTCTTTTTAACATCGCAAAGGCTCTACTAAAATAAGCATACACATCCTTATCTATTATGGTAATCCTTTCTCTTTCTATAAATCAGAGGGTTGAGTCGAAGCGTACACTCGCTATAAAACCTAATGCCTCTGATGAAATCAAAGCAAAATACTACAGTCACACATGATAATATCTCTACTACTATCAACAAAATTATGATAATCCCTTTTTAATGAACGACTTAAAAGGATTTAAGTATCAGTACTTTCTTAAAATTTCAAACTCAACATATAAGTTTTGGGACTCTCAGTTATCTTAATTAGCTCAATTGTAAGTATAAATTTCACTGCGATGGTAGTAATTAATAATAATTATCTCTACAAATTTTTCAAAACTCTTTTATTATAATATATCAAAGGGAACAAGATATTAACAAATTGTTTCAACACCAAGAATAATTTGTTTAAAAAAAGTGTATGTAAAATGAATATGGAAAGTTTGACTCTGTGTATGCGGTAATAGAATTAAAAATCATATTTCATTTGCAACATTAAAGAATGCATTTGGCTTCAGTTTCATAATCTCTTAAGGAGTTGTACATGAACAATTAATACATATATACATATATATATTCTTCTACTATCTCAAATTAACTTTTTCGGGTAACCATTCAACAGAACTACCTCAGGAGACAGGGGAAAGTTCAACATACAACTGTTCTGTTTGTTTGTCCATACTTACGCACGGTTAGGTATATTATTACCCTCGTTTTATTACTCTATTTTCCTACCCCAATACTGCCCAGGATTTGCCTTCGGGGCTGCAGCAGACTAGCTTTTGCGGGGAGACGTTCGGACGGGCGTTCTTTTCTTCCCTGTTCCTTCGGCTTCTGGATCATCTTCGTCTTTTTCAAATACGGGAAACGGCTGTGTAACATTCTTGTTGTCACTCACACTCCTTCTTTATGACCAAGCTGGATTGATAGTGGCAAACTTTATCACGGCGTAAATCTCTAAGTGTTATATTATCATGCGCTATCTCTAACACTCCGTATGGACCTAGATACAAGGGGGACATTTTATGCTAGCTGTTAAAATTTTTTAAGTAGACTCTATCGCCTACTTTGGCTTCATGCCTCTTTTTGCTATGCCTAATATCATGCTCTTTCTGTTTATCCAGGATGGCTGCTGTAAGTTCGTAAGTCTTTCTGGCAGTATTTACGACAAACGTTCTAATGTCGTAAGGCAATTAAAGATGACTATAGCCTCACAAGGCATTTCAGAGATGCCTATAAGAGCCGGGTGGCAGTGACGCGCACGATACCCACCGATCGTAATGAGTAACACAAGAGAGCCTAGTATGTGAGAGGTCAGATCTTGTCCGGGGCAGATGTCACGTCCACAGCTTAGTAGTCTCTCCCTTGGGGGCAGGAATCTGGAACCAATAGTGACAGGAAATATAGAAATGGGAGCTCTGAGGAATTAATTGTTAAACTAGAAATAAAACCTATAAAGAAGATGCTTATCTGTTATCACCAACCACGTTACCAAAACAAGACTCACACCACAATTATTGGTGTAAAATTGTGGGATGAAAATCCCACCACAATTGGTGATACTCGATGGAATAGTGTTCCCACGACACTTAAGACTCTTAATATCATACACTGGCAAGAGCTTTTGTGGGGCAAATGTATCCCAGGGTAACCTGGGATCTTCCCCAGACACAAAGAAATAGGGGGAGTCACCAATTGACCTATGATATGCAAAATTTAGGGCCTGTCCCGCTTGTTTCAGGTGCAGGTTCCATCCTTGGGGATCAGAGGCAGCGAGTTGACGTAATAGTGTAATGATGGAGGCGTTTCTTCTTTCTACTAACCCTTTAGCTTGCGGTCTATATGCTTGGAGTGCTACATGGTTAACTCGCGCTAGCTCGCATAAGCCCCTGAAAACTTTGTTCATGAATTCGCGTCTATTATCAGTTACTACTTCTTGAGGAAATCCAAATGCTAACATGATTAGGTGCAGGGCAATGGCTACCAAGGCAGCGCTCTTATCCATCATCGCATACGTGAAGGTGTATCTTGTGCATTCATCTGTGAGTATGAAAATGTACGAGTAGCCATCATATGATCTGGGCAGGGGGCTTATCGAATTGCAATGAACTCTTTCCCATTTAAAACTGCATCTCGGCCAGATTCGGGCAGGTGCCGTTTGAAGCGGTTGCACACATGACAATTCTTAATATACGTTGCAACGTTTTTATGCATCCCTTCCCAATAGAATTGGGTAATTAGCAACCGATACGTTTTCTCAATTCCCATATGGCTGGCCTCGGGACTCGTGTGACACAGAAAGAGGGCGTGACTGTGGAACTCCTCGGGAAGTACTGCCGCGTATCCCCCTTCTTTGTTCTTTCGCTTAAACATTTTATACCGTATTCCTTCTTCTATTATGAATGAATTGATTCGGCATTGAATTTTAGTTGGGATTTCGCCGGCCATTCCTTGCAAGAGTTTCTTCACCTCTCCCCACAACATATCCACGTCCTGCTTCCTTACGAGCTCCTCGGGATTCCTCCCACAAGTGCTCCCCTCCCGCTCATTCATACTCACTCGCTCACTCACTCGTTCATATTCGCAACTCTCACTCTGTCTTTTCTCTCCATCACTCCCCCCATTCATTCTTTTATTTATCCTGCAAGGGTGTTTTTCCCCATCACTCTGAAGGAGTGTGTGTGCGGAATTGAGATCGGCCCCAGCAGTTGCAGGACGGTTCGCGTCTACAGTCCGATGACTTGCGTTTCTCATCGAACGGGTAATAGCCTGGGCGGGGACGTCCCGCACTCCCCTGCTTAAGGCATCTTCTACTCTGTTACTCTCTCCAGGTACATACTCGAACCCCTGTATATTAAACTGCATAAGTCTTAACAGCCTTCGGGAAAGTCTTTGGTTATTTAGCGGGTTCGTATACACGTACTTCAAGGGTAGATGATTGCTACGAATTATCACTGGATATCCGAGTAGGAAGTATTTATATTTTTCTAATATGAACACGATGGCAAGTGCCTCTCGTTCGATTGTGGCATATTGCCACTCAGTGTCTATAAGCACTCGGGAAGCGAAACTAATAGGGCGGTCTCTTCTCTCGTTGTCTACCTGCGATACTACTCTGCCGATCGCAACGTTGGAGGCGTCACACATGACACAGACCGCCCGATCAAATTTAGTATAAGCGAGTACTTGGGTAGACAGTAAGGCTCTCTTTAAAGCTACAAACGCGGCCTCGTGCTCAGGCATCCAGCAAATCTGGTGTGTATTTTGGAGTCTATCTAGGGGCCGGGAGATGTCCGCGTATTTCTCAATAAATTTACGTTAGTATGAGCAAAGTCCAAGAAATGATCTAACATCTTTACAAGTTTTGGGCCTCGCAAAATTCCCTATGGCTTTCACTTTATCATGCAATACTGCCACCCCCGCGGATGACAATTTGTGTTCGAAAAATTCTACTTCTGCTGTGAAGAACTTACAATTAGTTAATTTCACACGCAGGTTATTCTGCCTCGCAGCTTCTAAAACCGAAATGAGGTTCCGAGCGTGTTCTTCAAAGGTCTTTCCGATTATTACTAAGTCATCTAAATATACTAGCACGGGGTTACTGATGAGGCCCAGGAACACCGCTATCATGAGTCTGGTGAAATCACTGGGGGCGTTTTTTAACCCAAAAGGTAGACGATTGTACTCGTAGAGTTTATTATTCACCGAAAAGGCGGTCTTCGCTTTACTCTTCTCTTCCAAGACTACCTGGTGGTAACCCGCCAGGAGGTCGAGAGTAGTAAAATACTTAGCTCCGCTGACGTGACACAGTACATCTTCAATTATAGGGAAGGGGAATGTATCACCTTCGGTAATTAAATTCAGCTTGCAGAAATCTACGCATAATCGAAGGTCTCCGTCTCTCTTCTTTACTACTACAATGGGACTATGCAAAGGGCTTTTAGATAATCTAATGATGCCCTTTTCCTCTAAATCAGCTACCATTCCCTCTAATTTCCTCGTATACAAACGGAGTGTGGTAGGGTTTTGCAGAGGTAGGAGAATGACTTCCCATGTTAATATCAAATGGCCTAAGGGTGCACTCCCCAAAGGGGTCGGAATCTAAGGCAAAAACATCATGATATTTAGCGACAAGTTCAGTCATGAAAGTAGAATGCTCAGCAGCACTCAATCCTCTCGCTAACGCCTGCAAATTTGTGACACGTTCTGGGTCTTCGGTGACCTCTACGACATTGACACTGTAACACTGCCGCACTTCTTCAAATTCAGCGACTTTCGTGTTTCTAGGCATAACCAGCGGGACTGGCAATATATTGACACACATGACACTTAATTTCCGTGATCCCTTGGTAATCATCAGCAATTTACTTGAAAAAAATCTGCATACTCTCCGATAAATTCTGCGTACAAGACTCGTCCGCCCAAGACTATTCGCGAGGTGATAGCTTCTAAGACACATGCAGTACCGCTCTCAATAATTTCTTCCCGATGTGTTACAATATAATTATCGTTTACTTCTTTCAACAGGCATGCAGACACTGACATGCGAGCAGAACATGAAACTACTTCCCTCTCTTTTACAATTACGGTAGTTTCCCCCCGTGTGTTAACAATACTTACTCCCATCTTTACCATGTCCTCGAATCCAATTATTACTTTCGCCTGTTCAATACTTAAATAAGGCAATACAAGGAAGGCACATCTAAATCTTGTGGGACACCCCTCAAATGCAATCACTTGTTTCACTACCTCTTTAACTTTAACAAAATTTTGGGTATTATCGCCCACTGTAGTTATTACTACTGAAGTATCTAATTTAGTAATGGGTTCTGCAATAATACTACAGTTAATTAACGATAGGGCTGAGCCCATATATAGCAAAGCAAATTAGCGGATTCCACCGACTGCAATTTCTACTAGTAAGATCCCACTACTCCTTAGACAGAAACTACAAGTACTTAGCTGTGCTGAGGAGCTTGTCCGGTGATGTCCACGATCTCCCGGTTTGGAGGAGTGATGGCTCCTCGCTGCTGAGTGTTCGGAAGGTTCACTGGAGGGTTCTGTTGGGGCATCAGAGTTTTTTTTTCTTCACCTGCAATGCTCCGTGAGTCATTCTCTCAGAGGGGCACTTGTCAACCTGATGTCCAAACCCCAGACAATTGTTGCAGAGTGTGCTTGCGTGTTCCGTTTGCACGCACTGCTCCCATCGGTGGCTCATTCTGTAACAATTCGTGCATCTTTCTCTGTCCATTTCTCGGGACCTCGGCCCTTGTCGCCATGGCTGCGACGGATATCACTGCTACATTTAGGAGTCTTTACTGCTCGATTTCCTCTTCCGAAAGACCATGTCCGGGGTGGCTCTCGAACCAGTTCGCTAGCAGACGCACTAGATCAGGAACTGGTATGTTAGATTTCAGTAGAAAATGGCACCTCGGCAGAAAGGTTTTCCGCAGGGCACTTCGTACAATACTTTGCTGCATATACGTATTATCGGCAATTTCACTCACTGAACTCATTAAAGATTTGATTCTCTTCGCATACCAGTTCAACTGTTCTCCATGTCTTCGAGGGCTATTTTTAATCTTATTGATTAGTGTTTCTTCACTCTGTCGCACTGTGAAATATTTTAGGAATCAATCCTTAAAAGTTTCCCAATTTTTAATATTTGACCACTCGTCTTCACCCACCGTCTCGGATGCAAATCCGGTGCACCTTTGTACTACTTTGTTTATTCGGTACTCATCGGTCCACTCGGCGCTTCTCATCCGCAAACCCAAATGTTTCAGGAAGTCGGCTGCGGGAAATATGGGTGGGTGTTCGAGGCCTTTTACATTTGCACCGTCAAAGTATAAGGGACAGTCTTTTACTCGAGGCACCTTCCCAACTAGGGCACGGGGTGGGGTCATGGCCTGCTGCATTCCCTGCATCACCACTGGGTTCGGAGCGGCAGGCTGTTCATCGGTGTTTGAGGCGTTGGTTTCGCTGTCAGCGCTGTCGCCATCAACCAAGTTCCTTTTCAATGCAGTGGCGTCGGAACTGGTTTGTAGGTGTCGTGCTTGCTCCTCTAATTCGAGAATTTTCCGGTTTTTGCCCTCCTCGCTCATTTCCTGCACAGAGGAGTATTGTTCTTCTACGTTTGCATTCTTTTTTTTCTTCGCACAGGTTTCAACTGGCGTATAAAATTGTCTCTTTCGTACGTATTTCGGCAGGAATCGTACCGCGCTGCCACCACTGTCGTAGTGTTATTCACTACGTTAATGTTACTACCAGAAGGGTGCAAGGTAAGAACGGACAAGTGGTGGTTCGTTTAACTTAATTTATTTTAGAGTACAACATATATGATGCCTCAATGCCTCCAACCCTTATGACTATCAAAACTGATCTATTCGTGCCCCAGGGAAAGTACTAACTAAAGCTCACTCTCTCTGACTGCCTCGGGTATTCTTGAAGTACCCAAAGGGCAGGGCATGTCATCTTGTACAGTTTTACCAATAGGCTTCCAGGATCAAAGGGGAGTCCTTCCTCTTTGGGAAGGGGCTATTTCAACAAGCCTATTGGGCAGAAGAGGGTCCAAATTGCCCAGGGTTATTGGGTATCTCTCCAGGGCATGTACATACGTACAGGGTAAATCTTTGTGTTTCTTGTGGTCCTGGGAATGGTCGACCTCTTGGACTTTCCCATCCTCTTGAGGCACTTGATGCCCAGATGCTAAGCCCCTTGGTTCCAGCCATATATCTAGTTGACACTTTCTACAAACATTGACCGTACCCAGAAAAACAGTTGGGAGAGTACTCAATTTCACCCTTGATCTCCAGCCTCACATGTTTCTCTTCAGGACTTGTTTCAGGTTTCAGGTCTTGACATCAGCAGGACTTCATATAACTTCAGCAAGACTTCACGATGCTTGCGACAATTATCCTATCTATTGACCATGCTGCACGAAATCTTAAGGTAAACAAAGTCAGCTAAGAGAAAAAGAAAACGTATACAATTCGTTACAAAGAAAACGTATATCGTACTGTATTTGGGAAGCTTAAATGAAATACTGTATATATATTCTCTGCAAGCTATTTCCCTGATGATATTATATCGAAAGTTTGTTTGTTGTTTGTTCTTAATGCGTGTTTTCAATCTTCATAATAATACGTTCATATAAATTTACACTTGCGCGCTGTTATTAATAAAGTAAAGGGTGGTTTGTTAACAGTGCAGGGAGGGTTTATACAGTAAAGGTAAAAATAAATGTAAAATATCTATAATAATTATGGTGCTCCTACTTCGCGATTTTTCACTTATCATGTTGATAGAGAAATAAATAACCTCCGAAGCCACAGGATGGTCTCGGTCTAAGTCAAAGCTTAAATACATAAAAAGCGTCTCAAAGGAAATAATACAGTGGCGACAAGTCTAGTTAAGGACCAGATAGCAGGATGGCCAAGGTAAATATAGATAGCCTGAGTTATTCGACCTTTGAGATTACCTGCGAACCGGCATCGATAGACACCAGGTGGAAGAAGTGGCTACGAGGTTTTAAACATTTAGCTATCACCAAAGGCATTACCGATTATGTCCAAAAGAAGAATCTTCTTCTAGTTTGCACTGGTCCTGAAGATCAAGAGCTGTATGGTGGGTTAAATCCGGATGATGGAGATGATGATGAGGAGGAAGGAGAGACGACCTCGAAATTTATTCTGTCAAAACACTTTGAACCGCAAGTAAACGTACCATTTTAGCGTGATTTATTTAAACAGATGACGCCAGAGGTAGTTGAAAGTACCTAGAAGTTTATTACGAGATTAAAAGCAAGAGCAAAAAATTGCCAGTTTGGTGACTGATGATCAAATTCGATATCAGGTGATTCACATTGTTAGATCTGAAAAATTGAGGAGGAAACTCTTGGACAGTGGGAAAAATCTCGCCTGAGCTAAGCTGAAAGAAAATGATATTTAATTTGAGGCTGTATTTATCAAATGGCATCATTGTCAGTCAGTGAAGTCAGTGAGATTTCTCATGGTGATAGTTCAAATAAGGGTATTCATCTAAGGCTAAAGGTAATTCTAAAGAAAGTGATAATGATAGGCCTCACTCGAAATCACAAAGGAAATGTGATAAGCAGTGTTATAGGTGTGGTCTATATGGTCATTTTGGAAAGGATAAATGTTGTCCTGCTTTAGGTAAATTTTGTAAAAAAAGTAATAAGAAAGATCATCTTGCAAATGTATGTAAGAGTAAAAATAAGCCAACACAAAATGTAAGCTTAGTGCAGTATGCAGAGACTCGTGAGGATTCGGTCCCCAGTAATGATTCTGTAATGCTCTCTTTTACTTTTTGTGATAAAGGTAGTAATAATTCTTTTGTAAATATTGAATAAGTGGTATTTTTGTTGACATGATGATTGACTCAGGTGCCAGTGCTAATATAATTGATGAAGCACTATGGAAGCAGTTGAAAAGTAAGGTATCAAATGTACAAGTACTAGAAGTGTGAGTAAGCCACTCTATAGGTATGGTTCAACAGAACCCTTATATGTATTAGGTAAGTTCCATTGTACTGCTAGGTTAGCAGATCAAGAATTGCCCATCGAGGTGAATGTGTTTAAAGGGAATGCCCCTGCTATTTTGAGTCTTGAAACATCAATTAAATTTGATATTTTGAAAATGGGCATAGATATTAATTTAATTTGTAATTCTGAAATACAGTGTTTGTTTGATGACTGTTTTAAAGGGTTTGGTAAATTGAAAAATTATAACCTTTAATTGCATGTAAATGAAAATGTAAAAGTAAGTGTTCAGCCCTTGAGGAGATTACCATTTGCTTTGAGGGATAAAGTTGAAAAGAAACTTAGAGAGTTGGAAAGTGATGACATTATTGAAAAGGTTGACAGTCCAACTCCTTTAGTAAGCCCACTGGTAGTGATTCCTAAAGATTTGGACACTGATGTTCGCATTTGTGTTGATATGAGGCAAGCAAATAAGGCTATTGTACGTGAAAGACACCCTATTCCTACCATTGATGCGGCTTTTTTTTATTTAAACCGTAGCACAGTATTTAGTAAGTTGAATATTAAATCAGCCTATCATCAAATTGAGCTGAATCAAAAGAGTAGAGAAATTACAACCTTTGTTTCTCACCTAGGTTTGTTTGATATTAATTCAGTTACTGAAAAGTATCAGCAAAAATTGCAAGAAGGTTTGCAAGGCACAGGTGCTGTGAATATTGTCGATGATATCATAGTCCATGGGCCAAATACGGAAGAACATAGTAAAATGTTGTTAAATGTACTGAAAAAATCAAAGAATGTGGTATGACTTTGTTGAATAAGGTTAAATGTAAGATTAATCTGCCAAAAATGATTTTTTTTTGGTTTAGAGTTGTCAGATAAAAGGTATATGTCCCACTGAAGAGAAGATAAGTGCAGTTGTGGAAGCACGTGAACCAAAAGATGCTGAAGAAGTCAGGAGATTTTTTGTCTTAGTTAATTATAGTGGGAGAGTTATTTCTAATTTGGCAGCAATTTCTGAGCTCCTTAGGAGATTATCTAAGAAAGGAATGTCCTTCAGTTGAGGGGGAGGAACAGGCTCAAAGTTTCAAAGCATTAAAGACTAGGCTTGCCAATCATGATATACTTGGTTATTTCCGACCTGACAGTGAGACAAAATTAATTGTTGATGCATCACCTGTAGGATTGGGTGCAGTCTTGGTTCAAATCCAGGTTGGTGTTGAAAGAGTGGTATTTTATCCAAGTCGCAGTTTTTCCGACATTGGAAGGTACTCACAAACTGAAAAAGAGGCTCTGGCTGTTTGAGTTTTCACATATATTTGTATGGCATGAATTTTACCATAGTTTCAGACCCTAAATCTCTAGAAGTTATTTATTCAGCTAGATCTAAGCCATCAGCCAGAATATAACGTTGGGTATTGAGACTGCAGTCAAATAATTTTAAGGTTATTCATTAATCTGGTAAAAGCTATATTGCTGACTCATTGTCCAGTTTGCTTCCTGCTAAAAAGTGTGAAAAGAACAAGGCTGATTATGTAAATTTTGTTTTAGTCAATGCTATTCCTAGGGCAATGAATAGGCAGGAAATTGAAAAGGAGTCTGAATCTGATGAAGAACTTAGAGTAGTCGAAGATTGTATAAATAACAATTTGAGTTGGGAAAAATGTGAATTTATTGATTTTAAAGCTAGCAAGGATGAGTTGTCTACTTTGGGGAATATAGTATTAAGAGGCACCAGAATTGTGTTGCCAAAATCGTCAAGACCCCAAGCCATGAATATTGCTCACAAAGGTCATCCAGGTATTGTGTATATGAAACAGTACTTCGCACCAAAGTGTGTGGCCAGGTATAGACAGTAAGGTAGAAAAATATTGTAGATCTTGCTATGGCTGTCAGTTAGTTGCTAGACCTGATGCTGCTAACCCCATGGTGAGAACTGAAGTGCTGCAAGGTCCTTGGCAAGATTTGGCTATGGATTTTGTGGGTCCCCTTCCAAATGGTGAACATATTTTTGTGGTAGTTGATTATTTTAGTAATTATTTTGAAATTAAATTCATGAAATGTATAACTGCTATCAAAACTATTGATGCTTTGGAAGACATGTTTTGTATTCCTGGTCTGCCTTTTACTGTGTCTAGTGATAATGGTCCTCAGAGGTATCAACAGAGTTGAAAGAATATTTTAGGAATAATGGCATTGTACAGCCGAATGAGATAATCTAAAGAAAGCATTGAGTAAATTCATTGTAATGTATAGAAATACACCTCATTCTGTGACAGGAGTAAGTCCTGCTGAGTTATTATACAAAAGAAAGGTTCCCGTTCCGGTTCCGGTTTTACGTCACGGACTCCCTTATCAACCAAGGGCTAGGACGGTTGCCTTCTTGCGAAGGACTTGCTTTGGCAGATGTAATCCTTAGGTCAAAATTTCCTAGCTTACCTGAATACTGTCATGAGGAAGTAATTCGTGATAGAGACAAAATTCTTAAACAAGAGGGAAAAGAATTTGCAGATCAAACATGTCATGCTTCTTATTCACAGGTTATGCCAGGTTATACTGTTTTAGTCAAACAAGAAGAGGGTAATAAAGTTGTCAACAACCTTCCATAAAGACCCATGCACCGTGATTGATAAAACTAGGAATAGTATTGTAGTGATGAATAAAGCTGGTGTTATGTACAAAAGGAATAGTTCTTTTGTTAAGAAACTTGAAGAGAGCAATGATGTAATAAGTGACTTAGACCAAGATGGAAATGTTGCCTAAATGTAAATGAACCAGTTTCAGATTCACCAACTGCTGAATTAAAGACTAATATAAGTGAAGTCAGGTCATCACGACCCTCCAGGAATATTCAGAAACCTGTAAGATTTAAAAATTATGTTCTTGGTGAAAAGTGAAACTTCCTTTTTCTTATTATTCTTAACTAATTTTCAGATTTTTACTTTGTGTGATAAACTGTAGCATTTTTGTATTTTGACTAAGAAAGTCAGGAGATGTTATATTGGGATAAGCAACATTCTAAAGAGGAAAGGCATATAGTGTTTATTAATATAGCTATTTATTTCAATTTCAAATAAGCATCCCACACTGTGATGGCAACACTGTATCTTAAAATATGATCCCGTTCTATTGTACTATGATATACGATATTCATACATTGTTGTTGAGAGAGAAATAATCGACCTTCAAAGCCACCGGATGGTCTTGGTCTAAGTCAAAGCTTAAATGCAGGGTTTACTTGTCCCTGGTTCATTAAAAGTCTCAAAGGATATAATACAATAGTTATTATGAAAATATTTTTATCTGCAGTGATATTTAGTTAAGCAGGAGACTAAAAGTAAGGAATTCATGTTGTTTTAACAAACTTGTAAATAAAATCGACAGCATAATTTCATATCTTAACGTGAAAGATTATCTAGCTTTGCCTTACACAGAATGGGCGAGAGCTGTTTATGGTTGCATGAGAGGTGTTTGGCCTTGCAGCTGCTAAGAGATGATCCCCCACCAACACGTCCATCCTCCCTCCTTCCACGTTCTTCTAGACACTGCCTGGGAGGTCATTCATGCGAGAGTAACCACAACACAGAAGCATGGTGCAGTAGTATTATAACTCCAACTTCCCCTTCAACAACAGAGAGTGGCACTCCTACCCCTACGAATGGAGGGTTGCCCACATCACCCACTAAAAATTCACCAAGCCCAGCTCAAGGAGAGTTTGTGAATAAATATCAAGATGGGTACTTATTATTTCAGGTAGGTAGTAATTGTCTTCTATAAAATCTCAAAATAGTTTTCATCCAGTGTAATTTATATTTTGGAATGATAGACATGAGTGATAATTAGGGCTATCCTGTATAATTATTATTATTATTAGTATTATTATATACATAAGCTCCTCTAATTACGAACAACAGAGTTATGAACTTCACATTCCCATTATATACTCATGTATTATGTATGTATTACTGTACTGTATTATTACATTATTATTACTGTTATATTCAAATATGACAATATGTTTCGTTGAAATTACTACCTGGGCAACACAATTGTAACAAAAGAAGATACCTAATAAGGGTTCATCTTAAAATACTGCATACTTATGTGTTATGTAGTAGTTGAGAAGCATGAACGAGGACTGTAATTATTACACAAGGTTCTAGGACCTATTGTTCCATATATCCCAGTTAAAGAGAGTGATAGAGATTCTACTTACAAAGACGAAGTTGCTAAAAATTATATGGTAGTGAAGAAATATCTGGGTATTTCATATGCTGGTCAGGCATCAGTGTGGCACACCAAAACAATCTTTGTTGAAGATACTTTTCTGATAAAGTGTCTTCAGCTCGTATTCCAAGGCAAAAGGTATTTCATTGTTGAAGTCTCTTCTGGAGAAGAGCTATTAACTTTTTAGGAAAAGAATCTCTCTATCTCTATCTTGAACAGGGTTATCTGAAACAAAGGGTCCTGGAACCTTGTGTAATAATCACAGTACTTTCTGGAGCTTAACCACTATATCTAACCTAACCTAGCCTAACCTGTACATACAAAATATCATTTTAAGCATATTAAAATTCATTACTACTGTATACTTTATGTTTTATGTAGTTAAGTGTCTTTAGCCTAAGTACTGAACAGTACTGCATTTGTATGCATTGTACAGTACTTTTTTTTTGCACCTAAACACAGCTTATGAACAATTCTACTTACGAATGGACTTCTGGAACCTAACTTTTTCATAAGTTGGGGAGTGTCTGTATTGCCTTTTTTTTTCAGAACACATATTCATCATAAAATGAGGGTATGAGAAATTGGTGGTTGCATAAAACTCAAAGTTAATATTACTTATTTTGGTCTTTATTTGGAATAATTGCGTGAGTATAATGAATTAAATTCCCAATGATCATATAGTGGCTGTCTGATTGCGTTACCAAGTTGATCTTAGTGGGGGCATGTTCAAGACTTTACTATCTTCCTTACTTACTTGATATGGAATTAGCTATCGAGATGGCTGTGTAATCTATTGTTGAAGACACATATGGAGGAGAGCTATTAACGCATTAGGAAATTAATCTCTCTATCACTATCTTGAACAGGGATATCTGAAACAAAGGGTTCTGGAGCCTCGTGTAATAATTGCAATCCTCTCTGGAGCTTAACCACTATACAATATATACATTACTGTACATACAAAATATCAACATAAGCATATTAAAATTCATTACTACTGTATACTTTATGTTTTATGTAGTTAAGTGTCGTTAGCCAAAGTACTGAACAGTACTGCATATGTATGTATTCTACAGTACTTTTTTTTCACCTAAACTCAGCTTATGAACAATTCTACTTACGAATGGACTTCTGGAACCTAACTTTTTCGTAAGTTGGGGAGTGTTTGTATTGCCTTTTTTTCGGAACGCATATTCATATTAAAATGGGGGTATGAGAAATTGGTGGTTGAATATAACTCAGAGTTAATAAATCATATTTTGGGCTTTATTTAAAATAATCAAGTGAGTATAATAAATTAGATTTCCAAAGATCATTTAGTGGCTGTCTGATTGCATTACAAAGTTGATTTCAAAGAGGGCATGATCCAGACTTTGCTATCTTACTTACTTACATGAAATGGAATTAGCTATTAATCTATTGTTTAGGACATATTTCAACAGAATGAGGGAGTGAATGTACATACATACATACATGAGGAGAGGCTGAGGAAATTAGACTTACCATCACTCAAAGCTTGAAGAATGAGGGGGATATGGTGACGGTTTTTATATTCTTTCATGGGTTTGACTCTGTGAATAGGGACTGATATTTTGCTATGGATGGCTCTAGAACTTGAGGTCATAGTTTGAAGCTTCATAAGAAGATTGCTTTACAGTATGTAAGGAAGTACTTTTTTAGTGTAAGAATAGTTGATGATTGGAATTCACTAGGCAAGGAGATAGTTAATGATTTGTCAATTCATAGTTTTAAGGACAAACATGATAAGTTATTGAGTATAAAAGACAGTACTTTTTTAGTGTAAGAATAGTTGATGATTGGAATTTGCTAAGCAAGGAGATAGTTAATGCTAACTCAATTCATAGTTTTTAGGACAAACATGATAAGTTATTGAGTATAAAAATGGAACCGACCAGATGACGTGAAGTTACGATCATATGACTCTTCCCGTTAGCACAATTAGGTAATTGCATACATGGTCTTGTGCAAGGTCATCTGCATCTGTAATACTTTAACCTTGCAGTCAATTAATAGATGTTCTTGGAATAGCAGTGGGACTAACGTATTGACCTCAGACTTAATATCAGTATACAGTGATCCCCCGCTGGATCGCGTTTCTTGGTTCGCGTTTTCACTGTACCATGTTTTTTTTTTTTTTGGCAAATTATTATTTTATTTTTTGGGTATACGCAAAAATATTAAAATATTGAAAAAATAAAAATTTTCAGTATTTTAATTTTTTTATTGAAAAAAAATAATTTCATTATTTAATTGATAAAAAATGTAAAGGGTGTTTTTTTAACAGTGCAGGGAGGGTTTATACAGTAGGTAAACGTAAAAATAATTGTAAAATACCCATGTACTTGAGTATGTCATGTACTTACCACTTCATTCACCGTAATTTTATCGATCACTTTCATATAAATTTACGTTGCATGCTGTTATTTATAAAGTAAAGGGTGTTTTTTTAGCAGTGCAGGGAGGGTTTATACAGTACGTAAACGTAAAAATAATTGTAAAATACCTATGTATTTGAGTATGTCATGTAATTACCACTTCATTCACCGTAATTTTATCTATCACTTTCATATAAATTTACGTTGCATGCTGTTATTTATAAAGTAAGGGTGTTTTTTTTAACAGTGCAGGGAGGGTTTATACAGTATGTAACCGTAAAAATAATTGTAAAATACCTATGTACATGAGTATGTCACGTCATCATCACCTCATTCACGGGAAGTTTTCCTATCACTCCCATAAATTTACGTTGCATGCTGTTATTTATAAAGTAAAGGGTGTTTTTTTAACAGTGCAGGGAGGGTTTATACAGTACGTAAATGTAAAAATAATTGTAAAATACCTATGTATATGAGTATGTCACGTCATCATCACCTCATTCACAGTAAGTTTTCCTATCACTTTCATAAAAATTTACGTTGCTTGCTGTTATTTATAAAGTAAAGGGTGTTTTTTTAGCAGTGCAGGGAGGGTTTATACAGTACGTAAACGTAAAAATAATTGCAAAATACATATGTACATGAGTATGTCATGTAATTACCACTTCATTCACTGTAATTTTATCTATCACTTTCATATAAATTTACGTTGCATGCTGTTATTTATGAAGTAAATAACAGTACAGGGAGGGTTTATACAGTGTAAATGTAAAAATAAATTAGAATATCTATGTACATATAGGCTGATCCTACTTCGTGATTTTCCTGTCTCGCGCCGGGTCCCGGAACCGAGCCATCGTGATAATCGAAGGAATACTGTAACTCCGTTGATCACTCTCAAAAGGCTCTTAAGTTCAGGGCATACATCAGTAACAAATGGTACAATTAAATGATAGACAAGTCTCAACTCAGTAATCATATATGATTTGTGAAAGTACAGTAATGGCTTCTCGTGACTATTAGTTTTTCAATACGAACAATACAAGTAAAATGAAAATATACGTTACAGTGATCCCTCGCTATATCACGATTCACCTTTCGCGAATTCAGTGCATGACGGTTTTTGTTGGCGAGCTTTTTTTTTCTGGGTATATATGAGAATATTAAAATATTAAAATTTTCAGTATTTTCATTATTTTATTGAAAACTTTTTTTCATTATTTTTATTGATAAAATAAGTATTTCCCAGCCTAAAAACAATAAAACAGTAAAAAATAGTAAAAAACGTAAATTTATACTTGTAACTCTGCACCATAGAAAATACGATACTGGTTTCGGAAAACGCAATGGGTCGCACCTACGTGAGCTAGTACATATTAAAATTTCCAGTATTTTCATTATTTTATCGATAAAAAAAAGTATTTCCTAGCCTAAGATTTATAAAACAGTAAAAAATAGTAAAAATCATAAATTTATACATGTAACTCACAGTATTGCACCATGTAAAATACTGTACGATAGCATATTGGCGTCTTGGAAAACGCAAAGGGTCACACCTACATGAGATAGTATATGAGATGCTATTGTCTGAAGGGTGGGAGACGACGAATCACAGAATTGTTTTTCTGTATGTTCTGTATCATGGGGTCTGATTGGCTTTTTGATTGAAGATTTTCTCCCAGCATCTTCCATTGTCTCACCTCACGTGTGTGCTGTTCACGTTGTGATTCTCAATAAGTTGTGCTTGTGATTTTGTGAAACTTATGTATTTCAACCCCTGCAATGCCTCCCAAGCATCCTTCATCTTATAAGGCTTCTGGTAGTAAGCCTAAGCTACAAAGGAAGTTGTTAACCATAACAGAAAAGGTAAAACTGTTAGATATGCTGAAGGAAGGAAGGTTCTCGGATGTCGGCTGCCATTGGCTGTGGAGTATGTACACGTCATCATTACCTCATTCACGGTAAGCATGCTTATCACGTTCATATAAATTTACACTTGCACGCTGTTATTAATAAAATAAAGAGTGGCTTGTTGACAGTGCAGGGAAGGTTTATACAGTAAAGGTAAAAATAAATGTAAAATACCTATGTATATATGGTTCTCCTACTTTGCTGATTTTCACCTATCACGGTGGGTCCCGGAACCGAACTCCCGCGATAAATGAGGGAGCACTGTATATAGATACAATGAGACATGAAAAACATGAGAGAACAAAGCTTCACACGTAATTTGAATAAACCCTTTACACATATTCGAGAAAGAAAATGTATAAACAAAAACAAAAAGTAAGGCTCAGTACATAAAATAACTCACATTAAAACATAAGTGCTGCTACTTGAAATTACAAAAAAAAAATAGAAACTTATTAACCAACTTTTATGCCGTAAACCTTCAAAAACTTTAAGGTTCACAAAAAAGAAGCCCAATTACTGCTCTTTTATTTTTGCAATGCTGGTATTATTATTGAATGGTAAACAGTTATGATAACTTCTCTCAGCACATTATATGTGGTCTCAACTTTCAAAGATGCTGAACAAATGACCTAGATATCATAAGGAACTATTTATTCACACATTTTGTTATTTTCCCAGCAAACAAAATAAAAGAACACATTCTCTAAACCTGTCAAGTAGTCCAACAGAAAAAAAAGTTTCCTCTTGGCATAAGATTTCCTCTTCATATACAAGGTCCAGATATTTTTTTTAACTCCACATGGAGGGAAAAATCAAAACTTTCTTGCACCTCATACCACTCCCCACCACACTTTAACATCCTCTTTTCCTAACCATTCAGAATTTCTTTCTTTTTCCCTTCTCTAACCCTTATTCTTGCATTCTCTTTTTATTTTGTCAGTTCATACTTGTCCAGGTACAGGCACTATCCTTCTCTTACTATTACACTTTAATTTACTGCGAAGCTAGAGTAGAATTAGAAATTTCCATCTTTGGGAGGGATGTCTGAGTGCAAATGTGCACGGTTGCACTACCCTGTTTTTTTTATAGCGACCCTTGTATACCCCGTATAATTTCTCTTAGTCCTAAACCATAAATCCTGAATACTGTATGGTATTTACATTTTATTCAGCTGGTTGTCTTTTTCTGTTTTGCTCCAAATGTTAATCTGCATCATATTCCCACAAATACATGCCTCTGATATTTTCTTTTTCTTTCATAGAACACATTCAAAACCCCCTTCTTATTCATATAAAAATAACCTCATCATCCAACAAGGTTACTCTTAATCATGTTCTGAATTAAAATAATATTATCAAAGAAACAAAATAATTTCAAATAGCAAGACATTCTTGGAGATATAGCGATTATGTTTCTAAAATTATCCAAGACTTTACATGCAAGCACCAAATAAAACATATCAACATAAATTGAGACTTGCATATTTCGTTACCTATCCAGGATCTGTACTTTCGGAGATTTTCCAACTATGCAACACCATTATTGATATGGAATTAAATAATTCTTCCATATTTTTATATTTTTATTGTTACTCCATTTTCTCTGTGTTTACATTATTTTTATAGGATATTCAAGCCAAATAATAACTAACATAATATTAAATTCAAGCAATAAAAATAAAGTGCATGTATTTATCTAAGTACATCTTTAAAGAAAAATTTATTTTAATACATATATTTTTACACTCATATTCTCGGAGCTTTTTTTTTGTCCAATAATACTGAGATATAATAATTCAATGCTGGAATTATTGATGTGCTCCAGTCAAAGTGATTATTATGCTATCCCCATACTTAATGACAAGAATTATGAGAACTTATCTGTTAGGGGTCCCATGCTTAACCAATGCTTGAATGCACTTGCTGATAAACTTCATCCTTAATATCACCTCAGTTTCTTGTCTTTCACTTGAAGTTTGTCGGTTTCTCTCCTTTCAGTTGGTATGGGATTTCTTGATTAGAAATTATACTGTAATGATGCAGTTCTTTCACAATAATGTTGTAGAAAGAAGGAACACCTCTATGCCTAGGGTGTAGTAGTTACCTAAGAGATTCACCAACTTCATTATACCATCAAGAGCTGCAATATCGGATGTATTGTTGTTTTTTCCTTGAATTGAAAATCTGTTTACTGCTTATTCATCTTCAGGAGATTGAACTAAAACTGGTATAGGAAACTGCTATAATATCGCAGATGTCACTAAACCTTCCTCAGCAGGAATTTCATCCACTCTATGTGGGACAAGCTATTCTCATGTGCTTTACCCCTTAAGACCTTTAGGCCCTTATTATAGAGAAAAAAATATAACCTCCTTATGGCTTGTGTATATGCAGTGACTCAGAGTCACTAAGTAGGATATGGCCGTGGAATATTTAGTAAATGCAGCTCAAACATAAAACAATATTCTTTCAGGCTTGGCAGGAAGCAAACACTGTATGTGTGTGGAATCCAGACTTACTGTCTGCAATCAATGAATCTATGTACGTTGGCCTTCTTGTTGGAGGAATCTTATTAATCGGAGGCTCTTCAAAGGCCTTAGCTACCATCACCCATGCATGGTCCAGATCTCTGCTTGTGGCTCCTACTGGTTTCACCCTGAGTATGCTGGGTAAGTTTCCATACTATATAATACCTTCATCTCTCAAAAAATACCAGGTGAATTTTATTACATTGTTGTATGTCTACGGCAACGGCATTGATTTAAACTACACTTTTCAACTTATAATAGTCATCGTCATTGGTGGTATATAAATGAATCATTCCAATATATTTTGACTCTCCTTCCTCCCTTGGAAGTGAAACCAGATTTTTCTGATTAAACAGGGAAGTAAACTACCTTTATTGAATCCACTTCTTAAAATTTACTTATCATGCCTTTATTGAGGCCATATACCCTTTCAAAAAGGACGTGCCGTACTCGAAATGAGGTATTGCAAAATTCTTTGAGAGCTCCTGTATGACATATTCTATAATGCTTTAAGAGTTCCTTTCACTTCGTTTGTATCTAAATCTCATTTTTTTGTTGTTGCAGGAGAAGTATCAGGATGCAGAATGGTGCCTGTACCTCAGGGTCACTTTACACCTTTAGCTGAAGCATTGTGTTGGGTTATTCACAGACTTACAAAAAGTGGTGGCTTGGCTGATTCAGAAAGTGTAAATTCTACCCTTACTGCTTCATTTCCAACTCTAAATATCCCTAATGCTACTATTATCCATGCTACTCTCTCAAACCTAATTCATCAACGAAAAGTGTATCATTCGGGGAAAAGCTATGGTATCGTTCAACCTAATACTTATCAATTCTCTCCTGCGAATAATTTGTTTGCAAGTCCATCTCAGGCTAAGCTTTCACCACTTAATGGACGTCAAGTGATATCTCAGCCAGTACAGGATTCTGCAGACTTTAAACCTTTAATAGGTGGTGCTCAGCTTATAAAGCAAGGAAGGCTTTGCCACGCTATTGTTCAGACAAATTTAGTTGAGTTAATTACTGGTGCTACTTTACCTACAGACAAAATTATCACTTCCAAATCCATAGGTGAATACAACTCTATATATATATATATATATATATATATATATATATATATATATATATATATATATATATATATATATATATATATATATATATATATATATATATATATATATATATATATATATATATATATATATATATATATATATATATATATATATATATATATATATATATATATATATATATATATATATATATATATATATATATATATATATATATATATATATATATATATATATATATATATATATATATATATATATATATATATATATATATATATATATATATATATATATATATATATATATATATATATATATATATATATATATATATATATATATATATATATATATATATATATATATATATATATATATATATATATATATATATATATATATATATATATATATATATATATATATATATATATATATATATATATATATATATATATATATATATATATATATATATATATATATATATATATATATATATATATATATATATATATATATATATATATATATATACACACTGTATTTTAGTGCATTTCTGCTTTTCCTACTGCAAGATATTAGGACAGCATCTTTTTATTCCAGTTACCATTCATGAAGACATAATTTTTGCATATTGTAGTAAAGTGTTATAATATAATATCAGTGTGATGGTATTGAAAATATTCTGTGTCAGCCATGAAAAGTATTTGAATAAATCCAGAGTCAGGATGGCATGAGAGAATTAATTTATCATTCAAAAGTAGATTAGCAATGAAATAGCAATACTGTACTGGCAAACAAATTCATCTCTTTCTTTAATTTTACTGGTAGCCTCTGGAAGAGATGGGCATTTGTCTTTGGAACGCAAAACATCACTCGGAATGTTATCAAGCAAGCGTTGTCATTCTCGTACTGCTTCATTGAGGCTCTCTCCCAACAAGGTAGCACAGCTTGCTAGTGCATTTAGTCACGTCTCTTCTTCAGCTTCTATATGCGACAGTAATATTTATGAAGCCTATGATATGAATGATATTACTGTAAAGCGTAAGTATTTACAAATAAGTATTGCAGTGAAATTAATAGCACAGTATTTAGTAATAAATATGTGCTCAAACAGTACTTTGCCTGTAACCTATTAATATTCCTCGAAGTACAAATATAAAGGGTATAAAATCTTATATTTTAGTCATTGAATTTATATGTAATTCTTCAGAACCTCATATACATAATATTACTCAAATTTGTGTGGTGTGTGTGTGTATGTTGAAAACAGTGTTGAGTAGATACTATATTGTGGGAGAAAAATTAAAAACATTATGCGTGAATGATAACATGTACTGAGAAGTCAACAGGCTTCACATTCCTGAAGGGATATTGCAGATATTTTTAACTGACATCCTTACATGTTCTTTGCAGCCTAACTGTTCAAATGTTATGAAGAAACTACACAACACATAAAAATTAATTATGCCCTCCTAGAAGAATTGATTGCAGCTAGCTTAGATGTAGCAATTTGTTCATACAAAATGGGAGATTTTGTATATGGTGTTCAATGGCATCAGCACTGATGTGGGTAGATATTAGTAAGACACTAAGGGCATCACTAATGTCAGCAACTGTAAATAAACTCATCAAATTAATGCTTAATCTCTATATCATACATTTTACTGCATTATCAGTATTCCAACGAAGACAACTCATTTGCAGTCTTGGCTTGTATTTTAAAGTAGAACAACAGCACAGAAAAGAATATAAACTTTCAGTTTTTAATTCTTAAATGTCTAAACTACTAAATGTTAAGAAATTTTTTGAAGGCAATGACACCAGTGACTCTGTATAGTGCTTACTTTAATAGTTATTGGTTATTGTACTTTCTGTATGTGTTTACTTATTCAGATATAAAAAAAATTTTGGTATTCGTAACTATTTTTCTGGATTCAATTACAGCTGAGAGAGGATCTGTAATCAGCAAATTGTTAAGAGTTTCACCTAGACGGAAACTTGCCTCATTTTCTGCCCAGTTTCCTCCTCCTGAATGGAATGCTCCTAATTCACCAATCATACATCTGCACTCAGTTGCAATCCAGACATCACGGCAGAGAAAGGTGGGTACTGTGAAAATGTTTCAGAAAGTTGATTCTCAGTTTATTGCACACACAGAGTACTTTAAAGAAGACACAAATATTAATTTTTTCTCTCAGAATTTTAAATCAGTTAATGACATGAGGAATAAAAGTGCATATTCTTCCAGGTATCCAGTGATTTATGGTGGTCTACAATACCATCTTGGACACCAAGATCTTCAACATTACCCAGAAGATTACAGCGTCCTCTATCATGTACACCTCCTATGTCACAAAGCTCTAATTCAGCAACTCCACCTCTCATGCAAGCATCTAGCATTCATGTATTAGGTCCAGAGTCACTTCATGTGAATCTTCATACGATATCACAAAAGACATCTCATAATGCTCTCATGCATCATTCATCTGGGCCAGTTAAAGGATCTTTAGACAAATTGCAATCTGAATCTGTAGGTTTCATTCAGAATACAAATAGATCTTCTCAGGATATCCACAGATATCATTCTCAAAGTCGGCATAGTGTAAATGAGCATAGGAAGCTCAGCACAGACATTTTGAACCAGCTGCATTATGCACATTTTGATACTAATAAAATGCTTAACAAAACACAAAATTCTGATGGTCTTATTCCATCTGCATCACCTGAACACCTTGCATATAGAAAAAAGTCACATTTAAGATCTTCAAAAAGACTCCTCAGCACACATCATTCAACACATAATGATGGACAACCCAGACCAGATGGAGAGGTATCCCTCGTAAAATCTTCAGAAGAAAATAAACCAAAGGAGTGTACAAGCAGACATCATCTGAAGCAAAAACCACAAGAAAATACAAAAGAAAAACTCTACAAAATGCAAGAAAATACATGTAAATATAAAGCTTTTGATAAACACAATAAAGAAGAAAATCATGTCTCCAATAACATGGTGTTTGAAATGAATGATTACGATGAGACTCCAGTTCGAGATTTGCCTTTTATAGTCGGAGAAACACCTGCTCAAAGTGCTGATACAGAAAATACAAAGACAGCTGAAACGAAGAGTGCATCTCTGTTGCCACCAAAGAAAACTAAAGTTGTTGAAGAGAAGTTAGCAGAGCAAGAGAGAAAAAACAGTAAAGCAGAATGTTTACAAAAAGTACATGAATCAGCAGTTTACAATCGTTCATCTTTGCAGTTAGATCTCACTGTACTTCATATGAATAACTCGAAGAAGGTTGTCTCATCTCCTCATCGCCCCGAAGGACTGAAAACTAACGTGTTGCATGATAGCAAAGAAGTGATTGATATTACCAAAAGTTCCATTCAAGAAGTAACAAACAGAAACTTAGGTTATCGAGATGTGGACAAGTGCCACAAACAGTCATGTAGCCAAACGTTAGATAAGGCAAATCAGGTAATGGACCAAAAGGAGAAAGATGATATTTCAGAACCAGAGGCACTGCAACAAAGCTCTATTACCCATAATACACATGAAAGCCATTTCAAAAGTAAATACAAATCTCATTGCTCCCCTAAAAAGAAACTAGCGACTAGTATATCCAAGGATCCTAACATTGTAATGGAAGAGAAAGCTATCTCATCATCAAAACCTATGGATGCTATAAGTCCAGATGGGTCAAACACTGAAGAGAAGAAAATCAGTCCTGACGCTGAGGTAGTATCCATTAATACATACCCTAGTTTATCTGAACTTAATCTGAATTTCACCTCCATAGCTGCTCAAAGAATATTACATGGTGTAAGTCACAATAGTATAGACACACTGGTAGAAGTAAATATGGCAGCTCAAAGGAAAAAATATCCCAGTAAATGCCCAAACCCTGTTACAAACACTGACTTCGGCTTTCTGTAGTGCTGGATTATAATACCAGTAATCACTAGTCTGCAGTCTGGACATAGCAAAAGTTTAGAATTTTCTGAATGGGGTATTCTCAAAGAGAAAACATATTGGTAATGAATTAAATACTGTAGGCATCCAGTGGAGGAAAGAAAACAAGAATTGAGGGTTTGTGGCGGTCCAAAAACATCATAATCCTTTCTTATTTTTTCATGATAATTAAATAAGTGGACAAAACTTTTTTTTTTCTTCTCAAATATATACATCTTTAATCCCTAGTTTTCATACCTTAATCATTGTTGTAATAAGTTTTGTTATCGTATTTCTTTTAAATGCAGATATCAGAATCAAGCCCAGACATCTTGATAATAGGCAAATTCAGTCTTTAGTTGACATGTATTTTCTAATTCCTAACCTTAACTTGCTCTAATATTTTATAATTGCTACCTTTAACTTGCTTTACTAAAGAGCAAGAGTAATCACCCCAGATATTTGTTAGGTTAGAAGACCCTGTTCATAATGCAGTGTTTTCGGCTACACCTAACTACCTCATTAAGTAGATTGAACTCATATGGAACACTAAGTCTGTCTTTTGTTCTGTCCTTAGATTTGATGTTCTGCAGTTTTCAGAGACGCTATTTTGTAAGCTTATTCTTGAGATGATGTTATAAATATTTTGGTTAATGCTATGAATGGGTACTATTAGTATATTGCCATATTGTGGTAGTTATATATGTGTTCCTAAACTTCTTATATAACATGAAAGAAAGAGTACAAATCATATGCTTTTTATGTTTGGAATTATATGCATCGCTGTTCTTGTAGCTTAGAGACTGTTGTATTTGTGACAACATGTACCGTACAAGACCAAGAGTTTCTTTAAGGATCACTCTTGTTCTGATGTACTAACGTTTCCATGATAGTAGAATTGTTACCAGTATGGTACAGTCTGATATTCATGTATTTGTAAACGTCATGCACGAAATTAAATTCTACGCAAATTAGTATATTAAGGTAGTGTACCCCTTTGCATCCAGCATTATGTGAAGTACTGAAGATCCTATAGACTCTTTTGGATATTTAATTGCCTTTCTCCCAAACCAATCATAATAATAATAATAATAATAAACCTTTTTTTGCATTATACAATGGGTATTCGTCAACCGGGGGAAAGCCCCAACCCCCCACTGTGGTGGCCAGCCACAGCAGTAACCTGCCAGTAAACATCTTAAACTCTCGGTCTTGGACGGGAACCAATTGGACAAATTTGTGTCTATATAGTTATCGAATATCAGTCTCTCTGTGATTTTTTTTTGTTCCTGAACTAAAAATATTTTGATATATCTATTTAATATGCAAACAGCAGTATCAAATAATATGTGCCAATTTTTATACTGTAGTTAGTGGTATATTTAATGTGTATAATTTTTATTGGAAATTATAGCTTTATTAAAAACAGTGCTTTGTACCACGCAGATATTATACTGTAGTAGGTAAGGAAACTAGTTAATTACTGAAGGAAAAATTGTAATTCAGCTTCTCATTGGCTGAACTTAATATGAACATCTTAAATATATGCCAAACTAATAACTTGCTTTTGGAATCAAAATCACTTGTTACTCTGCAAGCCTCTTCAGGATATCTTATAATGCATGAAGAAAATGTAAATAATTTGTGAAGAGACATTTTTATTGCATAACATAATATGCGCTTTTGTGCCTGGCAGATTTCTTTCAATAAAGCAAAATAAATATATTTTGAAATTTAATGCGAACCTTTTGGTAATGAAAATTATGGAAATAAAAGATTCCAGTAATAAGCTGTTGTAATCTTTTTTGTCTGTAATCATCTATATCTTTTCCTCATTTGTATGAAAGATAAGGAAATGACTTACATAAAAATATGTAATACGATCAACTTAGGACAACCGAGAGGTTTCAACACTAAAGGTTCATATCTGAATAAGTAACATAATCTTAGTGGATGTAGTACCAGGTTCCCATCTAGAAGGTCCAGATTCCAACCTCCAAAGTAGCTCATAGAGCTATTGACCACACATTTGAAATAAGGAGAGGGGTGCAATGTCTCTTGGGTGTATGCTCTTAGCAACTCTGTAGCTCATTGAGTACGACATTAAATGTATGGAGCCCTCCCCCCAAAAAATTTTGGTGTCTATGAAGTCATTCATGGGATTAGTCTTTACAGGGAAAGTGGCTATGCCATATATATATATATATATATATATATATATATATATATATATATATATATATATATATATATATATATATATATATATATATATATATATATATATATATATATATATATATATATATATATATATATATATATATATATATATATATATATATATATATATATATATATATATATATATATATATATATATATATATATATATATATATATATAATATATATATATATATATATATATATATATATATATATATATATATATATATATATATATATATATATAATATATATATATATATATATATATATATACATATATATATACATATATATATATATATATATATAATATATATATATATATATATATATATATATATATATATATATATATATATATATATATATATATACAGTAATCCCCCCATTATCGCGGTAGTTCGGTTCCGGGACCCGACGCGAGACAGGAAAACCACGAAGTAGGATCAACCTATATGTACATAGATATTTTAATTTATTTTTACGTTTACACTGTATAAACCCTCCCTGTACTGTTATCAAACCACCCTTTACTTCATAAATAACAGCATGCAACGTAAATTTATATGAAAGTGATAGATAAAATTATGGTGAACGAAGTGGTAATTACATGACATACTCATGTACATAGGTATTTTACAATAATAATTTGCCAAAAAAAAAACCGCGATACAGTGAAAACGCGAACCAAGAAATGCGATACAGCGGGGGATCACTATATATATATATATATATATATATATATATATATATATATATATATATATATATATATATATATATATATATATATATATATATATATATATATATATATATATATATATATATATATACAGTATATATATATATATATATATATATATATATATATATATATATATATATATATATATATATATATATATATATATATATATATATATATATATATATATATATATATATATATATATATATATATATATATATACAGTGATCCTTTGCTGTATCGCGTTTCTTGGCTCGCGATTTCACTGTACAGCGATTTTTTTTGGCAATTTTTTTTTGGGGGGGTATATGCAAAAATATTAAAATATTAAAAAAATAAAAATTTGAAGTATTTTCATTTTTTTATTGAAAAAAACATATTTCATTATCTAATTGATAAAAAAAATTTATTTCCCAGCCTACGAATAATAAAACGGTAAAAAATAGTAAAAAACATAAATTTAGATGTACTTTATAACTCACAGTATTGCATCATGTGAAATAGTGTCCGATAGCGTACAATGTATTGGGGTCGCAGCTACGTGAGCTAGCATATATATTTATATTTCCAGTAGTTTCATGATTTTATTGATAAAAAAACGTATTTTTCAGCCTAAGAATAATAAAACCGAAAAAAATAGTAAAAAACATAAATACTAACAGTATTGCACTATGTAAATACGATACTGGTATCAGCGTTTCGGAAAACGCAAAGGCTCTCACCTACGTGACCCAGTGAATATTAAAATTTTCGTTATTTTATTGATAAAACAGGTATTTCCTAGCCTAAGAGTAATAAAACAGTAAAAAGTAGTAAAAAACATAAATTTAGATATATAACTTACAGTATTAAATAGTAAAAATCATAAATTTAGATATATAACTCACGGTATTGCATCATGTGAAATAGTGTCCGATAGCGTACAATGTATTGGGGTCGCACCTACGTGACCTAGCATATATATTAAAATTTCCAGTAGTTTCATGATTTTATTGATAAAAAAACGTATTTCTTAGCCTAAAAATAATAAAACAGTAAAAAATATTAAAAAACATAAATACTAACAGTACTGCAACTCGTAAAATACGATACTGCTATCAGCGTTTCGGACAAAGGCTTGCACCATCTTCCATTGTCTCGCCTCACTCATTCAGTCTATCACGTGTGCGCCGTTCACGTTGTGCTTATTAATACGTTTTGCTTGTGATTTTTTTCTCGCATATTTTAACCTTTGCAATGCCTCCCAAGCATCCTTCATCTTCAAAGCTTCTTGTAGTGAGCTTAAGCGGCAAATGAAAATGTTAACCATAACAGATAAGGTGAAACTCTTAGATATGTTGAAAGAAGGAAAAAGGTTTACAGATGTCGGCCGCTATTTTGGCCTCAATGAATAACAGCCGTAAAGCTCTTATTGGCTGCGGAATAATTTCCTCTGGCGTCTACAAACTCATTACCACCTCATTCACGGTAAGTTTACCTATCACGTACATATAAATTTACGTTGCATGCTGTTATTTATATAGTAAAGGGTGTTTTTTCAACAGTGCAGGGAGGGTTTGTACAGTAAATGTAAAAATAATTGTAAAATACCTATGTACATGAGTATGTCATATAAATTTACGCTTGCATGCTGTTATTTATGAAGTAAAGGGTGGTTTGTTAACAGTACTGGGAGGGTTTATAGAGTTTATACAGTGTAAGCGTAAAAATAAATTAAAATATCTATGTACATATAGGCTGCTCCTACTCCGCGATTTTCCTGTTTCGCGCCGGGTCCCGGAACCGAACCTTCGTGATAATTGAAGGAACACTGTATATATATATATATATATATATATATATATATATATATATATATATATATATATATATATATATATATATATATATATATATATATATATATAATATATATATATATATATATAATATATATATATATATATATATATATATATATATATATATATATATATATATATATATATATATATATATATATATATATATATATATATATATATATATATATATATATATATATATATATATATATATATATATATATATATATATATATATATATATATATATATATATATATATATATATATATATATATATATATATATTATATATATATATCACCGACCATGCTACCCACAATTAAAATTAAGAATACAACTTGAATGTCACGCCGGTGTTATTCAGCTTTATATATATATATATATATATATATATATATATATATATATATATATATATATATATATATATATATATATATATATATATATATATATATATATATATATATATATATATATATATATATATATATATATATATATATATATATATATATATATATATATATATATATATATATATATATATATATATATATATATATATATATTTATATATAAAGCTGAATAACAGCAGCATGACATTCAAGTTGTATTCTTAATTTTATTTGTGGGTAGCATGGTCGGTGATAGATATGCACAGTCTTCTTTATATTAGTTTATTTAGAGATAACTTATGCTACACCTCAAAGCTCCCCATGCTACACCTCACAGTTCCCCGCCCCCTTAGGGGGAAACTTCTGTATAGTTCGTAGATCCGCCCACAGCAAGGTCTGACTTCCAACTGACACGCTCTGTGTGATTACCTAATTGTGATTACCTAATTGTGTTTACGGGAAAGAGCCCAAAGCTCGTATCTTCCCGTCTCCTGATCGGTTCCATTTTATACTTAGTGATACTTATCATACCTGTCCTTAAAACTATGGATTGAGATAGCATTAACTACCTCCTCGCTTACCCAATTCCAATTATCAACTACTCTTACACTGAAAAAGTATTTCCTTACATCCTGCAAAGAAGTTTTCTTACGAAGCTTCAAACTATGACCTTTAGTTCTAGAGCCAGCCATATCAAAATATCGATCCCTATCCACTCTATCATAACCATGAAGGAATTTAAAGACTGTCACCATATCCCCCCTCACTCTTCTAGCTTCGAGTGATTGTAAGTCTAATTCCCTCAGCCTCTCATCATAACTGAGATTGCGTATTTCTGGCACCAGTTTCGTGGCATGTCTTTGAACTTTTTTAAGCTTAGCTATGTGCTTTTTCAAGTGCGGATTCCAAAAGGGGGCTGCATATTCGAGTTTTGGCCTCACATATGTTACATAAATATTTCTGAACATTTCCTTGTCCATGTGCCTGAAGGCTACCCTTACATTTGATAAGAATGCATAGCTGCCCTGCCCTTACTATGTGATTACCTAATTGTGTTTACGGGAAAGAGCCCAAAGCTCGTATTTTCCCGTCTCCTGATCGGTTCCATTTTATACTTAGTGATACTTATCATACCTGTCCTTAAAACTATGGATTGAGATAGCATTAACTACCTCCTCGCTTAGCGAATTCCAATTATCAACTACTCTTACACTGAAAAAGTATTTTCTTACATCCTGCAAAGAAGTTTTCTTACGAAGCTTCAAACTATGACCTTTAGTTCTAGAGCCAGCCATATCAAAATATCGATCCCTATCCACTCTATCATAACCATGAAGGAATTTAAAGACTGTCACCATATCCCCCCTCACTCTTCTAGCTTCGAGTGATGGTAAGTCTAATTCCCTCAGCCTCTCATCATAACTGAGATTGCGTATTTCTGGCACCAGTTTCGTGGCATGTCTTTGAACTTTTTCAAGCTTAGCTATGTGCTTTTTCAAGTGCGGATTCCAAAAGGGGGCTGCATATTCGAGTTTTGGCCTCACATAGGTTACATAAATATTTCTGAACATTTCCTTGTCCATGTGCCTGAAGGCTACCCTTACATTTGATAAGAATGCATATGCTGCCCTTACTACGCCATTTATATGTATTTCTGGAGACAAATCTGCCAGTATGTTTACTCCTAGATCTCTCTCATTTTCTGTCTCTTGAAGTTGTACTCCAGCCACCTAGTAGTCAAGCTTGGGCCTTCTTGCACTTGTACCCATTCTCATTACCTTACATTTTGAAGTATTGAATTTCATTAGCCACTTTTCTGACCACTCATGCAGATTATTTAGATCCTCCTGAAGTTCTCTACCATTGTTCTCGTTTATTACTTTCTTCACAATCTTTGCATCATCTGCAAACATATTCATGAATGAATTTACTGACTCTGGTAGGTCATTTACATATACAAGGAACAAAAGTGGCCCTAAAACTGAACCCTGTGGAACTCCACTACTAACTCTTCTCCATTCAGACACTGAGTGTCTTACTCTAACCCTCTGTTCCCTTCCTTCTAAATAAGTTTTTATCCATTCCAAAACATTTCCACCTATTCTAGCCATTGATTGCAGCTTCCTAATAAGTCTCCCATGTGGAACAGTGTCAAACGCTTTCTGGAAGTCTAGGAATATGCAATCTGCCCAGCCCTCTCTTTCCTGTAAGATTTGGCTTACCTCATCATAAAATTCCAATAAGTTTGTTACTGTTGATCTACCTTCTCTGAAGCCATGTTACCTCACTGACAAAAAGTTGAAGGATTCCAAGTGAAGAAAGATATGTTTCCTTAATAGTTTCTCCATAACTTTGCAAACTATGCTGGTCAAGGAAACTGGTCTACAGTTCAGAGCCGTATCCCTCCCTCTCTTTTTGAAGATAGGTATCACATTTGCTTGTTTCCAGCATCTTGGAATCTCCCCTGACTCCAGTGACTTTTTAAATATGATACTTGGTGCCACTGATATTGAGTTTGCGCATTTTTTAAGCACATGAGGGGATATGTCATCAGGACCTGTAGCTTTATGAACATCTAAATCCATCAGCGCTTTGCATACCTCTGTGGCTGTAAGGTTGATGTTCTCTAATACCGGCCCTTGAGCTTCTATCACTGCAATCTAAGGGGGTGGGGTATTTTCTACTGTAAATACTGACTGAAACTCCTTGTTCAATTCTTTGCAGATCTCTTCATCCGTCTCAGTGATGCTTCCATCCGTTCTCTTTAGCCTTAAAACCTGTTCTTTTACCTTCAGTTTTCCTCTGATAAAGCTGTGGAAAAGCTTGGGATATTCTTTAGCCTTCCTGGTGATGTCCCTCTCATAGTCTCTCTCTGCCTCTCTCCTTTTACTTAGGTAGTCATTTCTTGCTCTTTTGTAGGTTTGCCTGGCATTTATGTTTTTTCTCCTCCTATACCTTTTCCAGCATTTGTCTCTCCACTCCTTAGCTCTTTTACACCCATTATTGAACCATTTCTCTCTGGCATGAATTACACCTACTTTGGTGACAGGTATGCAGCAATCTACTATCTTCCCATATTTCTCACAAAAGATGTCATACATTTCTTGTACAGATTTGTTGTAAAATAAGGTTCTCCAGTCAAGAACTGCAAAAAGCTCATTCATTTTGATGTAATCTCCTTTTGGATAGTTCCTCCTCATGTCCTCAGTGCCTATACTCTCAGGAAGAATATCTTCAATGATATACTCCATCAACAACACACAGTGGTCACTCTTTCCAATTGGTGGTACATACTCAATTTTTTCAATATCCAACACATTATCTGTGAACACTAGATCAAGTAGTGATGGCTCATCCCCACCCCTGGCCCTTGTTGGTTCCATTACATGTTGGGGTAGGAAATTCCCTTGTACTCAATCTAGGAATCTTGCCCCGAATGAGTCCTCACCACTGTGTGGGTCAAGATTTATCCAATCTATCTCTTTATGATTAAAGTCTCCCATAATCAAAATCCTACATTTTTTTTCCCGTGCCATGTTAACAACTGAGTTTATGACTTCAATAGTACCTATATGACTTTCCTCATAAACTTCAAGCCTATTTTGGTTCCTTGGTGGGTTGTATACAACAGTTATTATAATTCTCTCTGACCCAGTATTTATGCGAGCAACAAGAAATTCCTTGAACTCACTTTCTATAGCCAAGTTTATTTCTTCAACTTGAATCCTTTCACTTATGAGCAGTGCTATTATAGTTCTGTCTGACAAGATATCAAGATTACCACAATATCATTTAAGGTATTGAATTAGGTACAAGTGATAATTATGAGCAATTTTTATGTATCGAAAATGAACAGACCAAAAGTATCACACTACACGAAAAAGGCGGCAAATACAGAGTCAGTGTTGCCATAAAAATAGAAAACCAAAACAATGTACAGTTCGTTATGACAAAAAGAAGCAAAATTAAGGGATCACTTTACAACAACAAAAAAATTATTAATAAATAAAGTGAATATATATATATATATATATATATATATATATATATATATATATATATATATATATATATATATATATATATATATATATATATATATATATATATATATATATATATATATATATATATATATATATATATATATATATATATATATATATATATATATCAATTAATAAATACATTAATATATAAATAAAGAAGACATATATCATACCACTACAACACTCCAAATAAAGAAAGAAAATACACTATGCCACTACAACACTCCCCTGCCAGTACAGGAGTACATTAGTGTTTAATACTGATAATAGAAAATATAGATATATAATATATATGTGGAGACATAGATACAAAAATACAAATTAATAATATACATAATCAGGGTTACGATTAAATCTAACTCAACGAGATTTCATAACAACAGATTGAGGTATTTTCTCTTCAATAACATCTTCATTATCAATATTTTCAGGACTAGATGCACTACTAGGAATTAATGTATCATTATTTACACTTGGTTCAATCACATCAGAATTGACAGCTTCTGGCACAGAATCATTATTTACAGCAGGTTCTGTCTCATTAGAACTGATAGTTTTTGGTATTGAGGCAGGTTTCAATCTATCTACAGATACAGTAGTTAAATTTCCAGAAAGCTGACGTAAAATAAAATATTTATCACCACGTTCCACAACTTCAAGTGGACCAAAGTAGGGAGCCTCTAAAGGGCGACGTACACGATCCACTCTAACCCATACATGTGTACATGATTCAAGATCTTTTGGAACATAAGGTTTAACAGAGGATGAATGAAGGTATCCATAAGAGGATTCAGAAAAATCTAATTCACGCATTCGAGATACAAATTCAGAGACAATTTCTTTTTGTTGTGCAAAAGAAGGAATTTCAGTTGTTACCATGATTTTAGGGCTAAGTAGCATACTTCCTGTTACCAAAGTAAATGGAGAAACTCCAGACTCTGTGGGGACACATCTTAAACCTAAAAGTACTATTGGTAAAGAAGCAAGCCAATCATCTTTACGTGCCATCAGAGATACTTTCAATACTCTATGTGATCTTTCAACCATGCCATTGGATTGAGGGTGATATGAAGTGGTACGCAGTCTATGAAATCCAATTATAGAGGAAAGTTGCTGAAATAATGCAGATTCAAATTGAGCACCTCTATCAGTAAAAACATATAATGGCACTCCAAAACGAGATACCCAACCTTTAATAAAAGCAAAAGCAACAGTGGTAGCAGAAATATCTGTGATGGGGATGGCTTCTAACCATCTAGTAGATCTGTCAATACAGGTAAGAACGTATTGTTCTGGTGCTGTAAAAGACTGACCAGGGACTTTACTAGGAGGGAGAGGACCAACAATATCTAAATGTACAAATTCAAATCTCCCAAAAGGTGCTGTAAAATTTGTAATAGGAGCACAGGTATGGCGGTGCACTTTAACTTGCTGACAAGAAGTACACTCTTTAGTCCAACTTCGAATATCTCGATCCATATTAGGCCAAAAGTACCTAGCTTTGATAAGGCGCAACGTACCTTTGACTCCTGGATGTGAAATGTTATGCATAAGTTGAAATACTGATTTACGACAAGCTAAGGGAAGAAATGGTCTTGGATGGGGTGTTGACACGTCACAATATAAGTCATGATTCTGAATTTTGAAAATGTTCAATCTCTCTTGTAATTAAGAATTTCTGTGTCAGTGGATTGGCTCTCAGCTATACTGGTTAAATCATGTAAGTCCACTGAGACAGAAGATACAGGTAATGGTCTGGAAAGACAATCTGCTACAATATTGTCTGCACCCTTGATATGTACAACATCTGATATATACTCGCTAATTAAAGACCAATATCGTTGCTGTCTATCTGACTTGGCTGTATGAGGATTCTTAAATGCAAAAACAAGGGGTTTATGATCAGTAAATAAAACGGTTTCATGTCCTTCAATTACATGTTTAAATTTTAGTACAGCCAGATACGCAGCAAGCAGTTCTCGGTCAAAAGTAGAATAACACCTCTGAGTTTCTGATAATTTCTTTGAAAAGAATTCAATAGGGACAAATTTACCATCCTGAATTTGGTGTAACGCAGCTCCAGCTGCCACTTGGGAACAATCAGTCACCAGATGCAGTGGAGAATTACACTTACTAGTGAAATATGCAATGGTACAAGCATTGTTAAGTGACTCTTTAGCACTTACAAAGGCAGATTCTGCTTCCAAATTCCATACTAGTTCTTTAGATTTAGGTTGTAATCTAATTAATTCGGTCAAAGGATATACAACATCAGCAAAATGCGGTACCATTTGTCTATAGTAATTGAGCATTCCTATAAACCTACGTAAGGCAGCAGAATCTGCTGGCTTAGGAAAATCAACAATATCTGTCTGTTTATGAGAGCCAGGTTTTAAACCATTAGCAGTGATCAAATATCCTAAATATTCTATTTCATTTTTAAAGAATTCACATTTATCAATAGAAATTTTAAAATTATTAGAGCTTAGGATTTCAAATACTATAGACAAATGTTTCTTGTGCTCTTCTGTATTCTCTGAAAATATCAGAATATCATCCAGGTAAATAAATACAAAATCAAGGTTTCTAAATAAATTGTCCATCAAACGCTGAAAAGTGGCAGGGGCATTCCGAAGACCATAAGGCATATATAAATATTCAAATAGCCCAAAGGGTGTGGTTACTGCTGTCTTTTCAACATCTGAAGGATTCATAGGGATCTGGTGATAGGTTTTTAACAAATCAATTTTACTGAATATCTTTTTCTTGTAAAGCTTTAATGACACACTACTAATATGTGGTAAAGGATATTTATCTGGCTTGGTCAAAGTATTAAGTTGCCTAAAATCACCACATACTCTCCACTCTCCTGGCTTAGGTTTAGGAACTAAATGAATGGGTGAAGCCCAAGGTGATTTAGAGGGTTGTACAATACCCATATCCAACAACTGTTTAAATGCTTCCTTGGCAGCAGAATATTTGTCTGGAGCCAACGGACGACATCTAGCAAATGTCGGAGGAGAACTCCCTGTATCTATATAATGAAAAACATTAGAATTCTTGAAAGAATTATTAGCTGTAAGAGGCTTAACACAGGACAAGAGTGAGGGAAAATCTTGGAACAACTGTTGTACAGAATCAGGTAAATAGTTCAAATTATTAATCACATAAGAAACATTATGATTTGCAATATCACCTTTTACAGAACATTGTGTTATATTGTCATGTAAAGTTTTATTCTTACAATCAATAAACAATCCAAAATTGCAAAGAAAATCATTACCTAATAAAGGTGTACATACATCTGCAACAACAAATGTCCACTTAAATCGACGGCGCAACTGCCGAATATCAAGGTCAAGAATAATTTCACCATAAACTTTTATTGACTCACCATTGGCCGTAGAAATATTAACTGCTGTTGGCCTTAATAAAATTTCTGAAACATACTTATATGGAATAATGGAGACTGCAGCTCCTGTATCCACAGTGAAGACCATGTCACTACAACCAATTTTGGCTACAACCTGTAGAAGTGGCAGAACAGAAGTGGCCGTAGCTACAATTTTCTCTTCTGTCTGCTTTAGTAGTTTTCCGAACTAGGGAAATTCCGTGCGGGCGACGAGGACCTAGACATTGACGCTGGAGACGGCGCTCTAGAAGAATCCTTCATCTGGATATTTTGAGATTTATTCGGCCATTGGCACCACGGCTTGCACCATTTAGCCCGAGTTCCATAATATAAATGGGCACGACAAACTTTTGGACGTTGATTTTGATGGAACGGTAGCACTCCTATGCCTACAGGTGGATTCTTGGAAATTGATATATACTGGGATGTACTAGCTTGACGAGAAACTGACGACTGATCAACAACATTGATGGGTTTAGCACTATTATTATTTTGAGAAAATACCACTAGTTCATCTGCAAGCTTGCCTAAAGCTGGTAAATCCATATTTTGCTGAGAGGCTAAAACTGCCGAAATACTACTGGGAACTGCTTGCAAGAATTTATGTCTCACTAGGTCATCTGTTACTCCTAATTTAGAAGCAGTTCTGCGAATTTCTTCTAAATAAACTGAAGGCTTGCCATGCATTACTGTATTACTTATCAAATCATTGAAAAGTTCAGGCTTGGTCTGTTCAAAAGATTTGTGAGGTATGCTTTAATTATATCATAGTCTCTCCTATTTAAAGTATCTTGGGGAACACGTTCTACAACAGTAGGGGGCAAGGCAGATAACACATGGAAAAATTTTGTTTCACTGGATTTCACATTAGCTAAGCCAAATTGAGCTTCAAGAATAGAAAACCACCCTGAAATGCAGGTGTCCATGAATGCAGGGGCTTTCACTGCTATGTGCTTGAAAGCACTAGATTTATCATCATCAGAATCGAGCATTGTTTATGACAGCTTATCTTGGAGTACAAATACTGAAAGAAACCTAGGACTTGCCTACCGGTATGATGCTGAAGAAATTTCGTCACTTAGGCCTATCTTGTCAATTACAAATATCTTGTCACTCCTATCTTGTCACTCTTATATTGTCACTCTTATATCTTGTCACTCCGGGGTCACCACTTTATAGTTCTGTCTGACAAGATATCAAGATTACCACAATATCTGTGGTGACTATTCCCAGAATGCCTGCTTTCACCTGGTCAATGAATAGTCTACTCTCAGTTTTTTGCAGGCTACCGTACACAAAAATATTTACTCCACCAACTTCAAATAAAGTTGGGCTAAAACTTACTGGCTTATAATTAAATATAAGACAAACTGTACGGTACTAAAGGGGAAGAGCATGAGTTACGTTTGCTTAATAGTTAGTGGAGAACTCCCACTGGTTAATAACACAAATACACTAAATAATATTAACTGAACACTGCATAAATCCAGGCTTAAATGAAAGACTCATCGATAAAATATAAAAATATATTGAAAAAAGTTAATATTATAAAGGAGCAATATTTCAGCCCAAAAGAAAAGGTTAAATTTTACAAAAATAACAAAGAGTTATAGCTCCAGGCACGACTGCTGGACACATCAAAATAGACAACACTTAACAACGTAATTATAATTGTTCAAAATCCAAAAACTTTATACAATATTGAAACAGAGTCACTGCTTGACAAATTCGACAGCACTAGTCCAAGGGGCGAAATGGGAGGCTCATAAATTTACACGAATTTTACGAGTCTCTAACAATAGGTCATCACCTGATGCTGTCCCCAGAGAGAATCCTCGTCCATTCTGAAAACAAAGCAGACGAGCATCACATTCTAAAATAAAAGTATATAATTTTATCATATTATACATAATTAAGGATTTCCTAAGATTTAGATTAGCTTTACAAACAAATTCCAATTATTCATGAGAAAATGATGAAATTAATGACAAAATAAATGATTGTTATAATATAGTCTCTCAATGAATATATTCATGTAGGTAGATGCACAATATTACTTATGGTATTACAATAAAACACACACAAGGTATAACTAATGAAACTGTGTGTGATAGACAGATCACCACAATATCATTTAAGGTACTGAATTAGGCACAAGTGATAATTATGAGCAATTTTTATGTATCGAAAATGAACAGACCAAAAGTATCACACTACACGAAAAAGGCGGCAAATACAGAGTCAGTGTTGCCATAAAAACAGAAAACCAAAACAATGTACAGTTCGTTATGACAAAAAGAAGCAAAATTAAGGGATCACTTTACAACAACAACAAAATTATTAATAAATAAAGTGAATATATATATATATCAATTAATAAATACATTAATATACAAATAAAGAAGACATATATCATACCACTACAACACTCCAAATAAAGAAAGAAAATACACTATGCCACTACACTATCCCTCCACCAGTCCTCTCAGATCTTTCAACCCTTAGTATTCTGAAGCCCTTAGGAAAAACTGTGACACTGTTTATGTCCTCACTCAACTTAGTCTCTGTAATTGCTACTATATCTGCCTTACTGTTGTGAATCCTATCTTTTAATTCTACTGCCTTACCAGTTAATCCATCAGCATTTGTGTAAAACAATCTTAATGAGGCCCCATCCCCTGATCTTCTGTCATTATCTTCTTTATCTCCCCTTTGTCTGGAAGAACTCTGTAATGAAAATTTTTCTTCTCTTCTTCATTTCTTTCATCATTTAACCTTCTTGCCTCTTGCAACAAGTTTTTGATCTTTCCCATCTCTTCCTGTGTTCTGTATCGTCTAATGAACACTTCTTTGAATTCTTGAAGGTCTTTTAGACTTTTTTTTCTCAACAATATTTCCCTACATGTTTCCCCTCTCTCAAAGGTTACTTTTGTTGGTCTCGGCTTTCCATCCCTCGAATATGTACCTAGTTGGTGTATGTTTACAATATCCTCAGGACCACATACTACTCCAAGCTTTCTTATCAGGTCTACAACCCTAGCTTTATTTTCTTCAAGTCTCCCCTGCCATGTTGGCTCTTGGGATTCGCTTATGCCTGAGATTACCACTGTCTTCTCCTTATCAAGTGCCTGTTTGATGAGTGGGTTTGCCCTTTCCATCACAACGTCTTTCATTTTTTCGATTACTGTCTCTTTATAGTCAACTGTTTGTATGTTTTCTAGTGCCACCACCTTTACAGCCTCTTTTACTGCCACATTCCCCTTTAGTGCATCAGCAAATGAAGTTTTCATGGCATCATTTTCCATATTCAGCTCCTGGAACTCTTTTCTAAACTGTTCAATGTTTTCCTTAATCTGGACATTCCAAGCAGCAATCTCGTCTCTCTCAGAAGAGAGCAGTGAACTAACATCTAATTCCTTTAGGTTGTCATTCAGCTGTTTGTTTTTATCTTCTTGTTTAGAAATTCTAGATTCTAGTTGACTCTTTTCCCCTTCCAGCTTCTTTATTCTTTTTTCTAGTTCCTTTCTCTCCTGCCCTTGTGCTTTATTTGCTTCCTCCAAAGATCTTATTTGCTCTCTGAGTGTTTCATTCTCTTTCATTTCTCCATCCATATTCCGAATTATTTCATCAAGGCTTATAACCATTGCCTCTAAATTCTTGATTTTCTGTTTAAGTCTCCTAATGGCTACCCCTCCTACCGACCCATGGATGGGGGAGGTTTGGGACAGAGATGGCCTCATTTTTATGTTCTCCCTCTCACAGAATATAGAAAGAAGAAGAGAAAGAGGAAAAAAAAGAGAAAAACTTTTACTTAAGCTTCACACAGAATTTTTATATCTCCATATAAGTGCTATTTAGTGATTCAATTTATCTCTTTTCTGGTAACACACATCTTAACTTAAAAACTTGACCATGGTAATTTACGGATAAAAAGAAAAAGAAAAAAAAATGCAACAAAACAAAAGTCAAACCTGAAGGAAAATTCGAATTTGCGTCTGAGGAGGCATCCACCTGTTTCTGCTATATATTCTTCCTAACTGATAAACTCACTTGCTAACCAAGATATGTTATCACAGGATTAGACTTTACATTTAACTTAATATATATACAAAATAAAAAAATATTAAAAGAGAAAGCTAAAAGAAAAGCAAAAAAATGAAGAAAATAAGACAGCTGTACTACTTGGCAACTTAACTCAGTACTGTTGACAGGTGGATATTTGGTATTTTTTTTTTTAATTATTCAATTATTTCGTGTATCAAACTAACTAACAGGTTAATATAAATGGGAAGGATACTGATTTTAACAATATATGGAACCACAGGATCAGGTAAACGACTTAAGAGCTTTCCCCAGTTTACACAAAAAATTAGGTAATGCGATGTGATGGCTTCACCTCTGGCAACTCTTCTAAATTTCCTTCAAGGCAGAACTGGACGGCAGCTTCTCTCTCCCCTCACGAAAAATGTTCTCAATTTTTTTTCCTTTAATATTTTGGACAGTCTCGTCATACAACAAATATAAGTTTTGTACTCACAATACTCTGCAGGATTTCAGATTTATGGAAATTATGGTAAAGTTTTCCACTAGACTCTCTTAAACTTTTTATTACGACACAGGAGTCTTCTTACGACACTCTCCACCACCACTCTGAAATATTATATTTCAGACGAAGCATTAAACATTTTCTTTGAGAGCCTTATAATTTTTTAACTATCATTATTTTACAAAAAAAGCGGGGCAGAACTATCTAATGAACTGACTTATGACCCTATTACAATTTCATATAATTATCTAAACAGATTACAGGAATATCAAAATTAATATTCTCTTAATGCTTACTAAAATTCTCGTGAAAGACATTCTCATATACAGAGCATTTGATTTCAGAAAAAAGTAGTCGCCGTGGCTCAGTCGGTAGCGTCTCCGACTCTGAGGCGTCAGGTCGAGGGTTCGCGCCCCGCCACGGTCTGAGGTTAGCAAAGGCATGCACTCAGCATAAGGATTACATCTGCCAAAACAAGTCCTTCGCAAGAAGGCAACCGTCCTAGCCCTTGGTTGATAAGGGAGTCCGTGACGTAAAACCTTATCCTGATTTCAGAAAAAACTAACAAAAGAAAAATATGTTCATTACAATGAGCATTCTAATTAAAGACAAAAAATCAGAATTTAAGTATTCATAATAGCAATATATATCTAGTAAGCATTGACAAAATTATTTAAGAACAAAACTAATTAAGCTATTACATTACTCAAATAATATAAAATACAGTTGGATATGATCTCTGCAAATATTTATCACTAAAACAAAGCAAATGTCATAGTGAGAAAAGAGAGTTAAAAATATTCACAATTACAATATGTAACTACTAATCAATGAAACATATAATTTAGGAGAAAAACTAAATAAAAGCAATTACATTACTCAAACAATATAAAATACAGTTAGATATGATCTCTGCAAATATTCAATAACAGAACAAAACAAATAGTGAGAAAAAAAGAAATTAAACATATGCACAATTGACGCATGACAACTATTATTTAATGACTCTTACTATATATTAAACTTACTTCTATGGGAGACTTTGAGTGGTCTCTTAATTCTAATGTTAAAATAAAAAAAAATTATGATTTTGTTATTTCTATTAAACACTGTCAAAGACAGTGGGGACTTTTTCTTACCCATCTTTATCAGTTCGAATACGTAGCTGAATAGACGTTATTTTCCTTTGGGGACATTTTTAACTTTTTATTTATTTAACTTTCTTAATTATAGGGATTTTCTTCCCTTTTTCATTTTTAGTTATAGGGATTTTCATTTCCCTTTCTCATTTTTATGGAATTTATTATATGTATGGGAATTTTTTAGCTCCCTTTCTCATTTTTAATTATTGGGATTTTCATTTCCCTTTCTTTTGAGCTCGCTGATTTTCTCGCTGATGTCATCCATGTGTCTGGTAAAATCGCCGATTCACCATCACAGGCATCTTCTTAGTCGAATTCAGTAACAAATAACTCCTGGTAGGGGCACTGAATCTTAAAGCCACATTCACAGTGCTGTGCATGAGCGTGTTGAATCTTTCTCCCAGCTGATGCTTCCCACAAACAAACCCGCGAGTTCCGAACATGCATACACATGCACATGGTTATAAGCCTTGATGATAAAATTCGGAATATGGATGGAGAAATGAAAGAGAATGAAACACTCAGAGAGCAAATAAGATCTTTGGAGGAAACAAATAAAGCACAAGGGCAGGAGAGAAAGGAACTAGAAAAAAGAATAAAGAAGCTGGAAGGGGAAAAGAGTCAACTAGAATCTAGAATTTCTAAACAAGAAGATAAAAACAAACAGCTGAATGACAACCTAAAGGAATTAGATGTTAGTTCACTGCTCTCTTCTGAGAGAGACGAGATTGCTGCTTGGAATGTCCAGATTAAGGAAAACATTGAACAGTTCAGAAAAGAGTTCCAGGAGCTGAATATGGAAATGATGCCATGAAAACTTCATTTGCTGATGCACTAAAGGGGAATGTGGCAGTAAAAGAGGCTGTAAAGGTGGTGGCACTGGAAAACATACAAACAGTTGACTATAAAGAGACAGTAATCGAAAAAATGAAAGACATTGTGATGGAAAGGGCAAACCCACTCATCAGACAGGCACTTGATAAGGAGAAGACAGTGGTAATCTCAGGCATAAGCGAGTCCCAGGAGCCAACATGGCAGGGGAGACTTGAAGAAAATAAAGCTAGGGTTGTAGACCTGATAAGAAAGCTTGGAGTAGTATGTGGTCCTGAGGATATTGTAAACATACACCAACTAGGTAAATATTCGAGGGAAGGAAAGCCGAGACCAACAAAAGTAACCTTTGAGAGAGGGGAAACATGTAGGGAAATATTGTTGAGAAAAAAAAGTCTAAAAGACCTTCAAGAATTCAAAGAAGTGTTCATTAGACGATACAGAACACAGGAAGATATGGGAAAGATCATAAACTTGTTGCAAGAGGCAAGAAGGTTAAATGATGAAAGAAATGAAGAAGAGAAGAAAAATTTCATTACAGAGTTCTTCCAGACAAAGGGGAGATAAAGAAGATAATGACAGAAGATCAGGGGATGGGGCCTCATTCAAGATTGTTATACACAAATGCTGATGGATTAGCTGGTAAGGCAGTAGAATTAAAAGATAGGATTCACAATAGTAAGGCAGATATAGTAGCAATTACAGAGACTAAGTTGAGTGAGGACATAAACAGTGTCGCAGTTTTTCCTAAGGGCTTCAGAATACTAAGGGTTGAAAGATCTGAGAGGACTGGTGGAGGGATAGCACTGCTCATAAGTGAAAGGATTCAAGTCGAAGATATAAACTTGGCTATAGAAAGTGAGTTCAAGGAATTTCTTGTTGCTCGCATAAATACTGGGTCAGAGAGCATTATAATAACTGTTGTATACAACCCACCAAGGAACCAAAATAGGCTTGAAGTTTATGAGAAAAGTCATATAGGTACTATTGAAGTCATAAACTCAGTTGTTAACATGGCATGGGAAAAAAGATGTAGGATTTTGATTATGGGAGACTTTAATCATAAAGAGATAGATTGGATAAATCTTGACCCACACAGTGGTGAGGACTCATTCGGGGCAAGATTCCTAGATTGCGTACAAGGGAATTTCCTACCCCAACATGTAATGGAACCAACAAGGGCCAGAGGTGGGGATGAGCCATCACTACTTGATCTAGTATTCACAGATAATGTGTTGGATATTGAAAAGATTGAGTATGAACCACCAATTGGAAAGAGTGACCACTGTGTGTTGTTGATGGAGTATATCATTGAAGATATTGTTCCTGAGAGTAGAGGCACTGAGGACATGAGGAGGAACTATCCGAAAGGAGATTACATCAAAATGAATGAGCTTTTTGCAGTTATTGACTGGAGAACCTTATTTTACAACAAATCTGTACAAGAAATGTATGACATCTTTTGTGAGAAATATGGGAAGATAGTAGATTGCTGCATACCTGTCACCAAAGTAGGTGTAATTCATGCCAGAGAGAAATGGTTCGATAATGGGTGTAAAAGAGCTAAGGAGTGGAGAGACAAATGCTGGAAAAGGTATAGGAGGAGAAAAAACATAAATGCCAGGCAAACCTACAAAAGAGCAAGAAATGACTACCTAAGTAAAAGGAGAGAGGCAGAGAGAGACTATGAGAGGGACATCACCAGTAAGGCTAAAGAAAATCTCAAGCTTTTCCACAGCTTTATCAGAGGAAAACTGGAGGTAAAAGAACAGGTTTTAAGGCTAAATAGAGCGGATGGAAGCATCACTGAGACGGATGAAGAGATCTGCAAAGAATTGAACAAGGAGTTTCAGTCAGTATTTACAGTAGAAAATACCCCACCCCCTCAGATTGCAGTGATAGAAGCTCAAGGGCCGGTATTAGAGAACATCAACCTTACAGCCACAGAGGTATGCAAAGCGCTGATGGATTTAGATGTTCATAAAGCTACAGGTCCTGATGACATATCCCCTCATGTGCTTAAAAAATGCGCAAACACAATATCAGTGGCACTAAGTATCATATTTAAGGAGTCACTGGAGTCGGGGGAGATTCCAAGATGCTGGAAACAAGCAAATGTGATACCTATCTTCAAAAAGGGAAGGAGGGATACGGCTCTGAACTATAGACCAGTTTCCTTGACCAGCATAGTTTGCAAAGTTATGGAGAAACTACTAAGGAAACATATCTCTCTTCACTTGGAATCCTTCAACCTTTTGTCAGTGAGGCAACATGGCTTCAGAGAAGGTAGATCAACAGTAAAAAACTTATTAGAATTTTATGATGAGGTAAGCCAAATCTTACAGGAAAGAGAGGGCTGGGCAGATTGCATATTCCTAGACTTCCAGAAAGCGTTTGACACTGTTCCACATAGGAGACTTATTAGGAAGCTGCAATCAATGGCTAGAATAGGTGGAAATGTTTTGGAATGGATAAAAACTTACTTAGAAGGAAGGGAACAGAGGGTTAGAGTAAGACACTCAGTGTCTGAATGGAGAAGAGTTAGTAGTGGAGTTCCACAGGGTTCAGTTTTAGGGCCACTTTTGTTCCTTGTATATGTAAATGACCTACCAGAGTCTGTAAATTCATTCATGAATATGTTTGCAGATGATGCAAAGATTGTGAAGAAAGTAAAAAACGAGAACAATGGTAGAGAACTTCAGGAGGATCTAAATAATCTGCATGAGTGGTCAGAAAAGTGGCTAATGAAATTCAATACTTCAAAATGTAAGGTGATGAGAATGGGTACAAGTGCAAGAAGGCCCAAGCTTGACTACTCGGTGGCTGGAGTACAACTTCAAGAGACAGAAAACGAGAGAGATCTAGGAGTAAACATACTGGCAGATTTGTCTCCAGAAATACATATAAATGGCATAGTAAGGGCAGCATATGCATTCTTATCAAATGTAAGGGTAGCCTTCAGGCACATGGACAAGGAAATGTTCAGAAATATTTATGTAACCTATGTGAGGCCAAAACTCGAATATGCAGCCCCCTTTTGGAATCCGCACTTGAAAAAGCACATAGCTAAGCTTGAAAAAGTTCAAAGACATGCCACGAAACTGGTGCCAGAAATACGCAATCTCAGTTATGATGAGAGGCTGAGGGAATTAGACTTACCATCACTCGAAGCTAGAAGAGTGAGGGGGGATATGGTGACAGTCTTTAAATTCCTTCATGGTTATGATAGAGTGGATAGGGATCGATATTTTGATATGGCTGGCTCTAGAACTAGAGGTCATAGTTTGAAGCTTCGTAAGAAAACTTCTTTGCAGGATGTAAGGAAATACTTTTTCAGTGTAAGAGTAGTTGATAATTGGAATTGGGTAAGCGAGGAGGTAGTTAATGCTATCTCAATCCATAGTTTTAAGGACAGGTATGATAAGTATCACTAAGTATAAAATGGCAGCGATCAGGAGACGGGAAGATACGAGCTTTGGGCTCTTTCCCGTAAACACAATTAGGTAATCACAATTAGGTAATCAGATCCAGTTGGGCGACCATAGTTGTGCTTACATAGTTGTGCACCCATTGTAACAAGAAAAATAACCCGCCCCTCAGCCCCCTGGCTAACTAATGACATCAAAGAGGCAATGCAAATCAGAAATCAAATACAAAAAGAGCTAAAAATGAATAGATATGATATGACTCTCCGAGAACGTTATAAAACAGAAAAGAAACGTGTCAGATCTCTCATCAGTGTAAGTAAAAAAGACTTTTACAAAAAACAATTTAATGACTCTAGACATGATACAGCAGCAACATGGAAAGTGATAAGAAGCATGATACCAAATGAAAAGAGTACCTCAGAAAGTTATGAAAATATTACGGAGTTGAAAGACAAAGCAGAAAACTTTAATAACTATTTTGGTAACGTTGGCAAAAATACATATGAAAAAACTCAAGAAAACATCAACTCAGTGAATATGAGTAATTGCTTAAATGACAATTCTTCCAATGAAAACACAAGAGAGTACTTCAAGATTATTCCTATCAATTGTGCTACCCTAATTCTTACCATAAAGAGCCTAAGAAACTCTGGCTCTTATGGTTCAGATGGTATACCATTTCAGTTCATCAAAGATGCTCTACCCGTGATTGCATCCTATATTCTAACTATTATGAACACTTCCATTGTTACTAAAAAGTTTCCTGACTCTTGGAAAATAGCACATGTAATACCTCTGCATAAAAAGGGGGACAGAGAAGATGTGACAAACTATCGTCCCATTTCCCTCCTACCCATTTTCTCTAAAATATTAGAAAAAATTGTTGCATGCCAACTTATGTCATATTTAGAATCAAATAGAATAATAAGTATTAACCAGCATGGTTTCAGACCGAAACTTTCGACGGAAATTGCACTGCTTAAGGTTACGAATAGTATATATAATAATACAGATATGAAAAAAATATCTCTTCTCGTATTATTAGACTTATCAAAAGCCTTCGACAGTGTAAACCATGAAATTCTTTTAAGTAAATGTATTAACTTAAATATTGATCCAAGCTGGTTTAGCGAGCATCTATCTAATCGTAAACAGTCCATACGTCTTAACAACATTATCTCTGTGCCAAAAAATGTATCATTTGGTGTTCCACAGGGATCAGTACTTGGTCCTATCCTCTTCTCCATTTACGTAAATGATCTATCTTCTTTCATTTCTGACTGTCTAGTCATACAATATGCAGCTGAGACTCAACTACTCCTTAGTGGTGATATTAATAATCTCCCAGAGCTAACTTTAAGAGCAGAAAACACTCTGTCAAAAATTAAAACCTATTTCCAAGAAATTGGGCTGTTAATTAACGAAAGTAAAACACAGTGCATATTTATTGGTTCAAGGTTCCACATAGCACAAATTCCAGAAAACACAACAATTAATTTTTGCGACAATATTATCACACCTAGCAAAACAGTCAAAAACCTAGGAATTCACTTTGATAACCACATGTTGTTTGATTCCCACATAGATAAAGTATGCAAAAAGGTTACAGGAACATTAATGTACTTATCACGTATAAAAGACAATTTTGAGACTACCACTCGAATAACTGTTGTTGAATCTCTAGCCCTAAGTCACATTAATTACTGCATAACTGTTTGGGGAGCTACCACTTAGACTCAGATAAACAGAATACAGAAGCTTATTAATTTTGCAGCTCGAGTTGCCCTGGGAGGAATAAGAAAATATGACCACATCACACCAGCTCTCAATAAACTTGGGTGGCTGCGGGCAGAAAATAAGGTCGCTTATGCTATTTATGTTTTTGTATTCAAAATTTTGGACCATCATTATCCTAGCTGGCTATTTGATTTAAAAACAGTCAGGGATATAAGGGGAACCAACACAAGACAGAGCAGTGAGCTCTTTATTCACAGAACAAACACAGAAGCAGGTTCAAAGATGATCACTATCAAAGGGCCAACACTCTGGAATAATATTCCAGAGCATCTTAAAAATGCATCCTCTTTCACAGCTTTCAAAGGCAAACTATATAGTTTTCTTTTGGACAAATAGTTGCTGCTCATTAAGAACTAATTATTCTCATTGTAAGGAAACAAATATGGAAATGATGCCGATAATAACGATCCTGTATCTAGTGGCATACTTACTACTTTATTATTAACATTATTGTAACATTTTTATTACAGCATTATTATTTTCTATGAAAGCTACATTTAATTTAACTATATGTCTAACCCTCTTATTTGTTAGTTTAATTACATGTCTACTTATAAGTTACTATTAATGTTGAATAACCATTGCACAAAATGGAAATAAATGTTTTTGTTTTTTTTGTTTTGTTTTTTGTTTGCTCTCAGCTCTGCATTGGTGCCCGCGCTGTTTAGTTCATTTGCACTCTGTTCATAGTTTGTTCATATTCTTTCTTGTGGTTTTCGTCTTGCCTTTAATCTATCCCTCAATAAGGCTCCAAAGGAAATAAAGTGTGTTAGTGACAGTGGCATTAAACACCCTAGATGCATAACAGTAGAAACGAAGAAAGAAATAATTGCTAACCATGAAAACGGTGTTCATGTCTCTGATCTCCCCATGCAGTATAACATGGCGAAATCAACCATCTGTACTATATTGAAAAATAAAAGGTCTTTTAGGCAGCCTTACAAATACACCATGATATAGTAGCAAGCACTCCGCGGTCTATTGGTGCTAAAATTGATGAATTTAAACCCCACAGAGGCTGGTTTGAAAAATTTTATTGACGAATTAGGATTCATAGCGTTGTTAAGCATGGAGGAACGGCTAGCTCTGACCAAAAGTCAGCAGTTGCGTACGTGCAAGAATTTACCAAATTCATAGAAAGTGAAGGTTACGTTTCGCAACAAGTTATTAACTGTGATGAAACCGGACTTTTTTGGAAGAATATTCCCAAAAGAACGTATATAGCCCAAGAGAGGAAGTCACTACCTGGCCACAAACCAATGAAAGACAGGCTTACACTTTTATTGAGTGCTAATGCTAGTAGAGACTGTAAGATTAAGCATCTTTTAGTTTACCACTCTGAAAATCCGCACATTTATAAACACAACAATGTGTTCAAGGCTAGCCTTCCGGGAATGTGGAGGTTGAATCCAAAGGCTTGGGTCACGCTGATTTTATTTATAGAGTCGTTGCTTGAAGTGCTTGCGCCAACTGTGAAGAGATATCTTGAGGAAAGAAATTTGCCCCATAAGTGTCTCCTCATAATGGATAATGCTCCTGCCTATCCCCCAGGTTTGGAAAAAGACCTTGCTCTAGAATACAACTTCATAAAAGACAAATTTCTATGCCTCCCAACACCAGTCCTCTCCTCCAACCCATGGGCCAGCAGGTAATTTCTAATTTTAAGAAGCTCTATACGAATGATCCTTTTGGCAGTTGTTTCAAGGTCACCAACGACATGGATTTGACCCTTCGTGAATTCTGGAAAGACCACATTAATATCCTCCACTGCATGGGCCTCATTGACAAGGCATGGAAGGAGGTCTCATACTGCATCTTGAACTCCGCCTGGAGGAAACTTTGGCCAGGTTGTGTGGTTGAGAGAGATATTCAGGGCTTCAAGCAGGAGTTACCTATCAAAACTGTGAACAAAATTGTGGCCACGGGCAAAAGTTTGGGCTTGGAGGTCAATGAGGAGGATGTGGAGGAGCTGGTGCAGGATCACAAACAAGAACTCAGCACCGAAGAACTAATAGAGTTGTAACGTGAACAGGTGAAGACTCTCAAAGAGGAGCAGTCATTGGAGGGGGGGGGATGATAGGCTAACAATTTCAAGTGAAAACTATAAAGACATTTTTAGTAAGTGGAGTGAGCTCCAGGTATTTTTTTTCGAGAATCATCACCTAGACAATACTGTGAACAATAGAGCAGTGAACATTTTAAATGACAGTGTGATGTCTCATTTAAGAAAGATTTATCAGCAAAGAAAACGACAAATTTCTCTGGATCGTTTACTTGTGCCATTAGTCAGAGAACCACCCTCCAAAAGAGAAGATAGAGAGAAAACACTAGAAATACAGCCTGTACCTGAACAGTTACCTAACGTTTGCATGGAAGGGGACTCTCATTCAAAGAAATAGTCCTCCTCATTCTACTCCTCCACCACCATCCACGTGTGCCAGCAACAATTAACCAAAAAAGTAAATATAGTACTGTACCATGTTTCTATTATTAATATAACTTTCCTTTTACAGGTTTATTTATTCAGTTTTATAATCATAAAAAAATAAAAAAAATTATATTTATGGTGATGAGGAACGGAGTAATTAAAATAACATCCATTCCATATATATATATATATATATATATATATATATATATATATATATATATATATATATATATATATATATATATATATATATACATATATATATATATATATATATATATATATATATATATATATATATATATATATATATATATATATATATATATATATATATGAGTCATTTTTTTACCCCGACCGGGACTCGAACCTAGGACTTATGATTGCTAAGTCAAGGCGCTACCACTACACCACAGAAGGTTAAAAGGAATCCAACCTTATAGCTTATATCTGCTATACTTAGGAATGAACAAAATCTATCTGAATGCCACTATGTTCATATTACAGATTCCCCAACCTCACTCGTGGCTTCATTTTAGCATTTAATTCAATTCCCAATCTCATTCGGGTCATGAAATAACCAATTAAGCACATTACATATGTGAAAACATGAATAAATTTTTACCCCGACCGGGACTCGAACCTAAGACTTATAATTAGTAAGTCAAGGCGCTACCAACTACACACCAGAAAACTTTCTCTGGTGTGTAGTTGGTAGCGCCTTGACTTAGTAATTATAAGTCCTAGGATCGAGTCCCGGTCGGGGAAAAAAATGATTCATATATATATATATATATATATATATATATATATATATATATATATATATATATATATATATATGTGATTACCTAATTGTGATTACCTAATTGTGTTTACGGGAAAGAGCCCAAAGCTCGTATCTTCCCGTCTCCTGATCGGTTCCATTTTATACTTAGTGATACTTATCATACCTGTCCTTAAAACTATGGATTGAGATAGCATTAACTACCTCCTCGCTTACCCAATTCCAATTATCAACTACTCTTACACTGAAAAAGTATTTCCTTACATCCTGCAAAGAAGTTTTCTTTCGAAGCTTCAAACTATGACCTCTAGTTCTAGAGCCAGCCATATCAAAATATCGATCCCTATCCACTCTATCATAACCATGAAGGAATTTAAAGACTGTCACCATATCCCCCCTCACTCTTCTAGCTTCGAGTGATGGTAAGTCTAATTCCCTCAGCCTCTCATCATAACTGAGATTGCGTATTTCTGGCACCAGTTTCGTGGCATGTCTTTGAACTTTTTCAAGCTTAGCTATGTGCTTTTTCAAGTGCGTGTGTGTGTGTGTGTGTGTGATTACCTAATTGATTACCTAATTGTGTTTACGGGAAAGAGCCCAAAGCTCGTATCTTCCCGTCTCCTGATCGCTTCCATTTTATACTTAGTCATACTTATCATACCTGTCCTTAAAACTATGGATTGAGATAGCATTAACTACCTCCTCGCTTACCCAATTCCAATTATCAACTACTCTTACACTGAAAAAGTATTTCCTTACATCCTGCAAAGAAGTTTTCTTACGAAGCTTCAAACTATGACCTCTAGTTCTAGAGCCAGCCATATCAAAATATCGATCCCTATCCACTCTATCATAACCATGAAGGAATTTAAAGACTGTCACCATATCCCCCCTCAATCTTCTAGCTTCGAGTGATGGTAAGTCTAATTCCTCAGCCTCTCATCATAACTGAGATTGCGTATTTCTGGCACCAGTTTCGTGGCATGTCTTTGAACTTTTTTAAGCTTAGCTATGTGCTTTTTCAAGTGTGGATTCCAAAAGGGGGCTGCATATTCGAGTTTTGGCCTCACATAGGTTACATAAATATTTCTAAACATTTCCTTGTCCATGTGCCTGAAGGCTACCCTTACATTTGATAAGAATGCATATGCTGCCCTTACTATGCCATTTATATGTATTTCTGGAGACAAATCTGCCAGTATGTTTACTCCTAGATCTCTCTCATTTTCTGTCTCTTGAAGTTGTACTCCAGCCACCGAGTAGTCAAGCTTGGGCCTTCTTGCACTTGTACCCATTCTCATTACCTTACATTTTGAAGTATTGAATTTCATTAGCCACTTTTCTGACCACTCATGTGTGTGTGTGTGCGTGTTGTGTATATATATATATATATATATATATATATATATATATATATATATATATATATATATATATATATATATATATCCAAATAAGCACATCACATATGTGAAAACATGAATAATTTTTTACCCCGACCGGGACTTGAACCTACGACTTATAATTACTAAGTAAAGGCACTACCAAGTACACAACACAGAATGTTAAAAGGAATCCAACCTTATAGCTTATATCTGCTATACTTAGGAATGAATGCATTCTATCTGAATGTCACTATGTTCATATTACAGATTCCCCAACGTCACTCGTGGCTTCATTTTCACATTTAAATCAATTCCCAATCTCATTCGGGCTATACAGTAACCAAATAAGCACTTTACATATGTGAAAACGTGAATAATTTTTTTACTCCGACCGGGACTTGAGCCTAGGACTTATAATTACTAAGTCAAGGCACTACCAACTACACACCACAGAAAGTTAAAAGGAATCCAACCTTATAGCTTATATCGGCTATACTTCGGAATGAATGCTTCTATCTGAATGCCACTATATTCATATTACAGATTCCCCAACCTCACTCGTGGCTTCATTTTTGAATTTAATTCAATTCCCAATCTCATTTGGGCTATACAGTAACCAAATAGGCACATTACATATGTGAAAACATGAATTATTTTTTTACCCCGACCGGGACTTGAACCTAGGATTTATAATTACTAAGTCAAGGCACTACCAATTACACACCACAGAAGGTTAAAAGGAATTCAACCTTATAGCTTATATCTGCTATACTTAGGAATGAACGCATTCTATCTGAATGCCACTATGTTCATATTACGGATTCCCTAACCTCACTCGTGGCTTCATTTTTGCATTTAATTCAATTCCCAATCTCATTCGGGCTATACAATAACCAAATAAGCACATTACATATGTGAAAACATGAATCATTTTTTATCCCAACATGAATAATTAATTACCCTGACCGGGACTTGAACCTAGGACTTATAATTGCTAAGTCAAGGTGCTACCAACTACGCACCACAGAAGGTTAATAGGAATTCAACCTTATAGCTTATATCTGCTATATTTAGGAATGAACGCATTCTATCTGATTGCCACTATGTTCATATTGCAGATTCCTTAACCTCACTGGTGGCTTCATTTTGGAATTTAATTCAATTCCCAATCTCATTCGAGCTATACAGTAACCAAATAAGTACATTACATATGTGAAAACATGAATTATTTTTTTACCCAGACTGGGACTTGAACCTAGAACTTATAATTACTAAGTCAAGGCGCTACCAACTACACCACAGAAGGTTAAAAGGAATCCAACCTTATAGCTTATCTGCTATACTTAGGAATGAACGCATTCTATCTGAATGCCACTATGTTCATATTACAGATTCCCCAACCTCACTTGTGGCTTCATTTTCGAATTTAATTCAATTCCCAATCTCATTCAGGCTATACAATAACCAGATAAGCACATTACATATGTGAAAACATGAATAACTTTTTACCCCGACCGGGACTTGAACCTAGGACTTATAATTGCTAAGTCAAGGTGCTACCAACTACACACCACAGAAGGTTAAAAGGAATCCAACCTTATAGCTTACATATGCTATACTTAGGAATGAGCGCATTCTATCTGAATGCCACTATGGTCGTATTACAGACTCCCCAACCTCACTCGTGGCTTCATTTTCGCATTTAATTCAACTCCCAATCGCAATCGGGTCCAACAATAACCAAATAAGCTCATTACATATGTGAAACATGAATAATTTTTTACCCTGACCGGAACTTGAACCTAGGACTTATAATTACTAAGTCAAGGCGCTACCAACTACACCACAGAAGGTTAAAAGGAATCCAACCTTATAGCTTATATCTGCTCTACTTAGGAATGATCGCATTCCATCTGAATGCCACTATGTTCATATTACAGATTCCTCAACTTCACTGGTGGTTTCATTTTCACATTTAATTCAATTCCCAATCTCATCCGGGCTATACAATAACCAAATAAGCACATTACATATGTGAAAACATGAATAATTTTTTATCCCGACCGAGACTTGAACTTAGGACTTATAATTACTAAGTCAAGGCGCTACCAACTACACACCACAGAAGGTTAAAAGGAATCCAACCTTATAGCTTATATCTGCTATACTTAGGAATAAACGCATTCTAGCTGACTGCCACTATGTTCATATTACAGACTCCCCAACCTCACTCGTGGCTTCATTTTCACATTTAATTCAAGTCCCAATCTCATTTGGGCTATACAATAACCAAATAAGCACATTACATATGTGAAAACATGAATCATTTTTTATCCCAACCAGAACTTGAACCTACGACTTATAATTACTAAGCCAAGGCGCTACCAACTACACCACAGAAGGTTAAAAGAAATCCAACCTTATAGCTTATATCTGCTATACTTAGGAATAAACGCATTCTATCTGAATGCCACTATGTTCATATTACAGATTCCCCAACCTCACTTGTGGCCTCATTTTCGCATTTAATTCAACTCCCAATCTCAATCAGGTCCAACAATGCACTTCTTTGGTTATTGTTGGACCCGATTGAGATTGGGAGTTGAATTAAATGGGAATTATAGCCCTCATATGTAGATGGACAGTAGCTTGATGTGAATGCTCTTTATATATATATATATATATATATATATATATATATATATATATATATATATATATATATATATATATATATATATATATATATATATATATATATATATATATATATATATATATATATATATATATATATATATATATATATATATATATATATATATATATATATATATATATATATATATATATATATATATATATATATATATATATATATATATATATATATATATATATATTTTGTGACAGAGTGTTTCGCTCAAAGTCACCAGAGGCTGTTAGATGCCTTAATGGTTAATTTAGTAACTTAACTCTCATCTTTCTAACTGAAAATAATTCCCACTTCTTGACTTTTGCAGATTATGATTATTTGCGATTTATATTTTAACTTATAGCTAATTTTATATATACCTTATTTACTCTTCTTGTACGTGTAGAAGCATAGTCCCGATGTAAAGGCTGCTCTTATCTTTCCATCTTTTCAGTGAACCTATCAGATACGTTTTCTTTGCAATTTTCTTATGATAAAATAGCTCTTGCTAATAATTTTGTCATAAATTTGACCTTGCTGTTATGTCATTAGCCTTTCTAGATATATTTCAGTAGCTTCTTTATTATTTGAGTACTTATATTCCGTCTCCTACAACGCAAAGAACGTTCTAGAGATTGTTTACCAGTAACCTAACTTTCCATTATTATTCTTGTTTTACTTTATTTGCTTCCACTTGTTGCACCTAAAATACTGTCTCTCCCTTGCATCTCTGCTATAATTGCCTGAAAGGGACCACCACCAAAGTAGCCCTTAAATGATATAAGAGCCAGTTACTGCTCTAGAAATGTATTCTGCAGATGATATCACCAGGGGGGACATTGAAGCGTCCTCATTTGGCGGCCAAACATCCCAGAGGCAGCATCTCGCCTCAGTAGTCAAGTTATTTCAAACCTTATTTACGTGGCATCTTCACAGGAATTAATCTGGCACAAACAAGGTGAGGGATTGTGTATGGTAAAGCTCGTGGGTCATGCAAATTGGTTTTTCAAGAATTAGTTAGATTCGTTACTGGCTACATCCTCCGAATTTTTTTTCTCAGCTTCCATTCCCATACAAACGAAATTTTGTAGATTACCTAACTGGAATCTCACTTGCCAAAGTTAATTCCTTAACCTGGAAATTACAGCTTATATACATTGCTAAGAAGTTTCTTTTCATTGAATGTGATAAACGAAAATCTCATCCTCTGAAGACTGGTTATGAGCCCGTAATATTCTCTCCCTTCTCCTAACAAATTCTAATTTCATTTCACCCCTTTCTATCATCGTAAATGAAGTGTTTTACGTCAAAGACTCGTGAATAAAGCTATTTGCTATATAAATTGCAAATAATTAATCATTTAATTAACGTGTTAAACTGCAAATAATTAAAAGGTAATTTTACCCTGTTGGCTTTGCAAATATTTCGTTAACCACAATCTAATGAACGCATACTGTATTTATCTTGCTAATTCTTCATATGTTGGGGAAAAAGTGTTTTGAGTCATAAGTTGCAAATACTTCAAAAGGTGGTTTTGCACCCCTTTTTCATTGCACACAGTTCTTGATAACTAAAAGTGAATGAATACTGTATTTATCTCGTAGATTCTTCCTTTATCGTAAATAGAGTGTTTTACCATATTAATTGCAAATCAGTAATAAGCATTGCAACTTTTGTGGTTGCCCACAATTTAAGGAGTACATATAGTACTGTATTTGTCTTGCTTATTCTTCATTTATTGCGAATAAATTGTTTTCCTTTAATACCAGCAAAGAATTAATAGTTTTGTATGCTATTATGGTAGCATAAATATTTCTGGTTAGCTGTGACTAACCAATATATTCTCATCCAGTAGAATAATATTGGAAACTCATTATATGTGTGCACATGCTTTCAGTTTCCCATTATTAACAGTGTGTCATTTCTGTTTCTGCAATTGCAGTGTCCTCTATTCTACTCTGCCTGTGTGACAGAGGTAATCGTCGAGTTGAGGCCAAAGTCTTGGCATACATCTGTGGTGCCGGGATTCGAGGCAGCATTTCATAAACTTTAATTTAAAAAAAATTAATTCGATTCTTTTAATGTCATTGCATTTCCAAAATTAAAAGGAAGTTGAATTCTGAGTTTCATTTAACCGAGAAGTGGTATACAGGTGGGGTGTTCAAGTACAAATATCTGTCCTGTCTGTTCGTGAGCTCTTAACCGAGCTCAGTACTTTGAGTAAACTTAGTAAAACGGAATCTTAACAACTCTCCATTCCCCCAATATATATATATATATATATATATATATATATATATATATATATATATATATATATATATATATATATATAAATATATATATATATATATATATATATATATATATATATATATATATATATATATATATATATATATATATATATATATATATATATATATATATATATATATATATATATATATATATATATATATATATATATATATATATATATATATATATATATATATATATATATATATATATATATATATATATATATATATATATATATATATATATATATATATATATATATATATATTTGAATACTTGATTCTGGTTTATTTTTTTCTCTTATTTATATTTATTTATATACTTTTTTCAGCATAGGAATTCTTAGATGCTTGGTGCTACTTTAACGTGCGGTCCACCTCAGTATCTGTAGTCTACGCTGTGAAATAATCTATTGCGTGTGATCCACCTTTCATGGTATGCATTCACAATATGTGCTTACTTTTTTCCTATTTTTTCTTTTTTTACCCTTCTGACTTGATTATTCAAAATTTTTACTTTGGTTGAGAAAAAATATCTCAATCAAATTTATGGTCGATTATTAATAGTAAAACCCGATGGGGGGGGGAAGCCGTTACAAACACGACACAGCCTATTCACAAGTGAGAGACGTAACTAGCAAACCTACCTAACTTAGTTAGTGCAGGTAGACCACACTCTGAAGGGTAAAATTGCTTGTAGACAGACCTCACGCTAATGTGTAAATAGCCTGGTAGACCCCACGCTAAAGTAGCATTCGACGCTTTTTCTCGAAGCTGTGAGATGAAATGAATAATAATATTTTTCATCGTACTTTCAGTGCAGGGTTTCGTAACCAACTTATACCAACGATTTCCTTACGTGAACTCTTGGTGCCAATTTTGTAATGTCAAACATTATCCCGAAGGAGTTTCCAAGGGCTAATGATACCCGACGCATAGTCCCTTACACGCCCCCCCCCTCCTCTATCTTAGGGTGTCTCACTCTTTATTTTACCCTAGATTGAGCTTGATGAAATTCAGCTGAATTGAAATCTTCATTATTTAAATTATAAGTTGTCCAGAGGAAGATTATTTTTCCAAAGTAAGCACCTGAGAGTTCTTGTATGTGCTTATATGCTAAAGAGCCCCATAGGTGCTCATAATCCTCGTCTCCTGGTTGGTTTCTTTTTCATACTCTTCAATATACTTGGCATATTTTTCTTAAAACTAAGAATGCTTATCTAGCAATCACTGTTACTTCGCTCAGTATGTGACTCTTGAGTGTACGAATATATACGATGCCTTTTTTTGTGTTTACGGGAGAAACCTATTCTCATAATTCCCCGTCTGCTAGTCGCTTTGATTTTTACTTACTAACACTTACCATATCTAGTTTTAAGACTATGTTGGTATATATATATATATATATATATATATATATATATATATATATATATATATATATATATATATATATATATATCGTTATAAATAGTTTTATTATCGTACTGATGATATTTTGGGGGGCCGCGACAGCTCACAGCTAACATGTGCGATTCGGGAAGCGACAAACACGTGTCTGATCCCTTCGTGAGGCGTTAGGAAGGGTATTCTGCCTTAATCCCCTGGCTCCTACATGTCTCCATTCACACCTGTTAGAACGGGGATTAATTGCGACACATAAAACTGTGCATAGTTATCGCAGTCAAAAGATTTTAGTATAGGTCATTGGAAAAGCTTCTTCTCCTTCTTCTTCTTTATCTCTATTTGTTGATTCAGAAGGTAGGAGGCGTTGGTCTCTTACAAGGCAAATGCATACAGTAATTACCCAAGTCCTTTCACTTTTGAATGGTTGAACTTCCATTCTCTTTGTTCATCTTGTTTGTATGTTGATTTTAGTCATTTATTTTTTTTCTTTATTCGAATTCCATATTATCTGTGTTTTGCGAATGGCTTAGCTAATGTAAATTCGAGAACTGTCATTTTCTACAATATAATGATGATGATTACTATTTTTTTCAATTATTATTATTATTATTATTATTATTATTATTATTATTATTATTATTATTATTATTATTATTATGTCTTCTTCTTCTTCTTCTTCTTCTTCTTCTTCTTATCATTATTATTATTATTATTATTATTATTATTATTATTATTATTATTATTATTATTATTATTATTATTATTATTATTATTACCATTGCTTATTAACATTTTCCCCCCTGAAGGTGGCGGGACTAGAATTCACCCTCAGTGTTCCCCTGCGTGTCGTAAAAGTAGACTAAATGGGGCTGAGCGAAGGTACTTGGAATCCCCTCCTTTACATTTTCTTTTCCCAAAGAGTCAGAGTATTCTGCCTTGACTCAGTCATTCCTCTTATAAGGGGAGAAAGGCTCATGTGTGTGTGTGTGATTACCTAATTGTGATTACCTAATTGTGTTTACGGGAAAGAGCCCAAAGCTCGTATCTTCCCGTCTCCTCATCGGTTCCATTTTATACATAGTGATACTTATCAAACCTGTCCTTAAAACTATGGATTGAGATAGCATTAACTACCTCCTCGCTTAGCCAATTCCAATTATCAACTACTCTTACACTGAAAAAGTATTTCCTTACATCCTGCAAAGAAGTTTTCTTACGAAGCTTCAAACTATGACCTCTAGTTCTAGAGCCAGCCATATCAAAATATCGATCCCTATCCACTCTATCATAACCATGAAGGAATTTAAAGACTGTCACCATATCCCCCCTCAATCTTCTAGCTTCGAGTGATGGTAAGTCTAATTCCCTCAGCCTCTCATCATAACTGAGATTGCGTATTTCTGGCACCAGTTTCGTGGCATGTCTTTGAACTTTTTCAAGCTTAGCAATGTGCTTTTTCAAGTGTGGATTCGAGTTTTGGCCTCACATAGGTTACATAAATATTTCTGAACATTTCCTTGTCCATGTGCCTGAAGGCTACCCTTACATTTGATAAGAATGTATATGCTGCCCTTACTAGGCCATTTATATATATTTCTGGAGACAAATCTGCCAGTATGTTTACTCCTAGATCTCTCTCGTTTTCTGTCTCTTGAAGTTGTACTCCAGCCACCGAGTAGTCAAGCTTGGGCGTTCTTGCACTTGAACCCATTCTCATTACCTTACATTTTGAAGTATTGAATTTCATTTAGCCACTTTTCTGACCACTCACGCAGATTGCTTAGAGCCTCCTGAAGTTCTCTACCATTGTTCTCGTTTTTTACTCTCTTCACAAACTTTGCATCATCTGCAAACATATTCATGAATGAATTTACAGACTCTGGTAGGTCATTTGCATATACAAGGAACAAAAGTGGCCCTAAAACTGAACCCTGTGGAACTCCACTACTAACTCTTCTCCATTCAGACACTGAGTGTCTTACTCTAACCCTCTGTTCCCTTCCTTCTAAGTAAGTTTTTATCCATTCCAAAACATTTCCACCTATTCTAGCCATTACTTGCAGCTTCCTAATAAGTCTCCCATGTGGAACAGTGTCAAACGCTTTCTGGAAGTCTAGGAATATGCAATCTGCCCAGCCCTCTCTTTCCTGTAAGATTTGGCTTACCTCATCATAAAATTCTAATAAGTTTGTTACTGTCGATCTACCTTCTCTGAAGCCATGTTGCCTCACTGACAAAAAGTTGAAGGATTCCAAGTGAAGAGAGATATGTTTCCTTAGTAGTTTCTCCATAACTTTGCAAACTAAGCTGGTCAAGGAAACTGGTCTATAGTTCAGAGCCGTATCCCTCCTTCCCTTTTTGAAGATAGGTATCACATTTGCTTGTTTCCAGCATCTTGGAATCTCCCCTGACTCTAGTGACTTTTTAAATATGATACTTAGTGCCACTGATATTGAGTTTGTGCATTTTTTAAGCACATGAGGGGATATGTCATCAGGACCTGTAGCTTTATGAACATCTAAATCCATCAGCACTTTGCATACCTCTGTGGCTGTAAGGTTGATGTTCTCTAATACCGGCCCTTGACCTTCTATCTCTGCAATCTGAGGAGGTGGGGTATTTTCTACTGTAAATATTGACTAAAATTCCTTGTTCAATTCTTTGCAGATCTCTTCATCCGTCTCAGTGATGCTTCCATCTGCTCTCTTTAGCCTTAAAACCTGTTCTTTTACCTTCAGTTTTCCTCTGATATAGCTGTGGAAAAGCTTGGGATTTTCTTTAGCCTTACTGGTGATGTCCCTCTCATAGTCTCTCTCTGCCTCTCTCCTTTTACTTAGGTAGTCATTTCTTGCTCTTTTGTAGGTTTGCCAGGCATTTATGTTTTTTCTCCTCCTATACCTTTTCCAGCATTTGTCTCTCCACTCCTTAGCTCTTTTACACCCATTATCGAACCATTTCTCTCTGGCATGAATTACACCTACTTTGGTGACAGGTATGCAGCAATCTACTATCTTCCCATATTTCTCACAAAAGATGCCATACATTTCTTGTACAGATTTGGTGTAAAATAAGGTTCTCCAGTCAAGAACTGCAAAAAGCTCATTCATTTTGATGTAATCTCCTTTCGGATAGCTCCTCCTTATGTCCTCAGTGCCTCTACTCTCAGGCAGAATATCTTCAATGATATACTCCATCAACAACACACAGTGGTCACTCTTTCCAACTGGTGGTTCATACTCAATTTTTTCAATATCCAACACATTATCTGTGAATACTAGATCAAGTAGTGATGGCTCATCCCCACCCCTGGCCCTCGTTGGTTCCATTACATGTTGGTGTAGGAAATTCCCTTGTACGCAATCTAGGAATCTTGCCCCGAACGAGTCCTCACCACTGTGTGGGTCAAGAATTATCCAATCTATCTCTTTATGATTAAAATCTCCCATAATCAAAATCCTACATTTTTTTTTCCGTGCCATGTTAACAACTGAGTTTATGACTTCAATAGTACCTATATGACTTTCCTCATAAACTTCAAGCCTATTTTGTTTCCTTGGTGGGTTATATACAACAGTTATTACAATGCTCTCTGACCCAGTATTTATGCGAGCAACAAGAAATTACTTGAACTCACTTTCTATAGCCAAGTTTATTTCTTCAACTTGAATCCTTTCACTTATGAGCAGTGCTATCCCTCCACCAGTCCTCTCAGATCTTTCAACCCTTAATATTCTGAAGCCCTTAGGAAAAACTGTGACACTGTTTATGTCCTCACTCAACTTAGTCTCTGTAATTGCTACTATATCTGCCTTACTATTGTGAATCCTATCTTTTAATTCTACTGCCTTACCAGCTAATCCATCAGCATTTGTGTATAACAATCTTCATGAGGCCCCATCCCCTGATCTTCTGTCATTATCTTCTTTATCTCCCCTTTGTCTGGAAGAACTCTGTAATGAAAATTTTTCTTCTCTTCTTCATTTCTTTCATCATTTAACCTTCTTGCCTCTTGCAACAAGTTTTTGATCTTTCCCATCTCTTCCTGTGTTCTGTATCGTCTAATGAACACTTCTTTGAATTCTTGAAGGTCTTTTAGACTTTTTTTTCTCAACAATATTTCCCTACATGTTTCCCCTCTCTCAAAGGTTACTTTTGTTGGTCTCGGCTTTCCTTCCCTCGAATATTTACCTAGTTGGTGTATGTTTCCAATATCCTCAGGACCACATACTACTCCAAGCTTTCTTATCAGGTCTACAACCCTAGCTTTATTTTCTTCAAGTCTCCCCTGCCATGTTGGCTCCTGGGATTCGCTTATGCCTGAGATTACCACTGTCTTCTCCTTATCAAGTGCCTGTCTGATGAGTGGGTTTGCCCTTTCCATCACAACGTCTTTCATTTTTTTGATTACTGTCTCTTTATAGTCAACTGTTTGTATCTTTTCCAGTGCCACCACCTTTACAGCCTCTTTTACTACCACATTCCCCTTTAGTGCATCAGCAAAGGAAGTTTTCATGGCATCATTTTCCATATTCAGCTCCTGGAACTCTTTTCTGAACTGTTCAATGTTTTCCTTAATCTGGACATTCCAAGCAGCAATCTCGTCTCTCTCAGAAGAGAGCAGTGAACTAACATCTAATTCCTTTAGGTTGTCATTCAACTGTTTGTTTTTATCTTCTTGTTTAGAAATTCTAGATTCTAGTTGACTCTTTTCCCCTTCCAGCTTCTTTATTCTTTTTTCTAGTTCCTTTCTCTCCTGCCCTTGTGCTTTATTTGCTTCCTCCAAAGATCTTATTTGCTCTCTGAGTGTTTCATTCTCTTTCATTTCTCCATCCATATTTCGAATTTTATCATCAAGGCTTATAACCATTGCCTCTAAATTCTTGATTTTCTGTTTAAGTCTCCTAATGGCTACCCCTCCTACCGACCCATGGATGGGAGAGGTTTGGGACAGAGATGGCGTCATTTTTATGTTCTCCCTCTCACAGAATATAGAAAGAAGACGAGAAAGAGGAAAAAAAAAGAGAAAAACTTTTAATTAAGCTTCACACAGAATTTTTATATCTCCATATAAGTGCTATTTAGTGACTCAGTTTATCTCCTTTCTGGTAACACACATCTTAACTTAAAAACTTGACCATGATAATTTAAGCGTAAAAAGAAAAAGAAAAAAAAATGCAACAAAACAAAAGTCAAGCCTGAAGGAAAAATTCGAATTTGTGTCTGAGGTGGCACCCACCTGTTTCTGCTATATATTCTTCCTAACTGATAAACTCACTTGCTAACCAAGATATGTTATCACAGGATTAGACTTTACATTTAACTCAATATATATACAAAATAAAAAAAAATAGGTATTGGGGCTAAGACAATCAGCCAAAGTAGGGTTGAGGTTAAGGCCAGAAACTTCATTATAATAGGCTGTTCGAGGTGAAGTGAATGCTGATTGGTTGAGCCACAGTATTGGTAGTTAAAAGGGGTAACAAGCTTGTTTGGGGTTTAAACAAGGGGGATAAAAGAAAATAATGATAGATCAGAGGATGGGACCTCATTAAGATTGCTGTACACAAATGCTGATGGAGTAGTTGGTAAGGCAGTAGAATTACAGGATAGGATTTGAAACAATAAGGCAGATATAATAGTGGTTACAGAGACTAAGCTAAGTGAGGACATAAACAGTGTCAGTTTTTCGTCGAGGCTTCAGAATATTAAGAGTTGCAAGATGTTAGAGGAGTGGTGGAGGGATAGCACTGCTCATAAGTGACAGATTTTAGGTTGAAGAAGTAAACTTTGCTATAGAAAGTGAGTTCAAGGAAATTTTTGTTGCTCATATAAATACTGTGTCAGAGAGCATTATAATAACTGTTGTATATAATCCACCAAGGAACCAACATAGGCTAGAAGTTTGTGAGGAAAGTCATATAGGTACGACTGAAGTCATAAACTCTGTTGTTAACATTGCATGGAAGAGAAAATGTAGGATTTTGATTATGGGAGATTTTAATCATGGAGAGATAGTACTAAGTCAAGGCACTACCACTACACCACAGAAGGTTAAAAGGAATCCAACCTTATAGCTTATATCTGCTATACTTAGGAATGAACGCATTCTAACTGAATGCCACTATGTTCATATTACAGATTCCCCAAACTCACTCGTGGCTACATTTTAACATTTAATTCAATTCCCAATCTCATTCGGGCCATAGTGGCATTCAGTTAGAATGCGTTCATTCCTAAGTATAGCAGACATAAGCTATAAGGTTGGATTCCTTTTAACCTTCTGTGGTGTAGTGGTAGCGCCTTGACTTAGTAATCATAAGTCCTAGGTTCGAGTCCCGGTCGGGGTAAAAAATGATTCATGTTTTCACATATGTAATGTGCTTATTTGATAATTTCATGGCCCGAATGAGATTGGGAATTGAATTAAATGCTAAAATGAAGCCGCGATTGAGGTTGGGGAATCTTTAATATGAACATAGTGGCATTCAGTTAGAATGCGTTCATTCCTAAGTATAGCAGATATAAGCTATAAGGTTGGATTCCTTTTAACCTTCTGTGGTGTAGTGGTAGCGCCTTGACTTAGTAATCATAAGTCCTAGGTTCGAGTCCCGGTCGGGGTAAAAAAATGATTCATGTTTTCACATATGTAATGTGCTTATTTGATAATTTCATGGCCCGAATGAGATTGGGAATTGAATTAAATATTAAAATGAAGCCACGATTGAGGTTGGGGAATCTTTAATATGAACATAGTGGCATTCAGTTAGAATGTGTTCATTCCTAAGTATAGCAGATATAAGCTATAAGGTTGGATTCCTTTTAACCTTCTGTGGTGTAGTGGTAGCGCCTTGACTTAGTAATCATAAGTCCTAGGTTCGAGTCCCGGTCGGGGTAAAAAAATGATTCATGGAGAGATAGATTGGATACATCTTGACCCACACAGTGGGGAGGACTCATTCAGGGCAAGATTCCTAGATTGCGTTCAATGGACTTTCCTACACCAACATGTAATGGAACCAACGAGGGCCAGGGGTGGGGTTGAGCCATCACTACCTGATCTGCTATTCACAGATATTGTGTTGGATATTGAAAAAATTTAAGTATGAACCACCAATTGGTAAGTGACCACTGTGTGTTGTTGATGGAGTATAACATTGAAGATGTTCTGCCTGAAAGTAGTGGCAATGAGGACACAAGGAGGAACTATCTGAAAGGAGATTCCATCAATATTAATGAGCTTTTTGCAGTTATTGCCTGGAGAACCTTAATTAACAACAAATCTGTAAAAGAAGTGTATGACATCTTTTGTGAAAAAATATGGGAAGATAGCAGATTGCTGCTTACCTTCCACCAAAATAGGAGTTATCCATGCAAGAGTGAAATGGTTCAATAATGAGTCTAAAAGAGTTAAGGAGTGGAGAGGCAAATGCTAGAAAAGGTATAGGAGGAGAAAAGTCATATATGCCTAGCAGACTTATAAAAGAGCAAGAAATGATTACCTAAGTAAAAGAAGAGAGGTAGAGAGAGATATGAAAGGGATATCACCAGGAAGGCAAAAACATATCCCAAACTTTTCCACACCTTTATCAGAGGAAAACTGAAGGTCAAAGAACAGGTTTTAAACTAAAAGCTAAATTGAGCAGATGGAAGCATCACTGAGATGGATGAAGAGATCTGTGAAGGATTGAACAAGGAGTTCCAATCAGTATTTACAGCAGAAAATACCCCACCCCCTCAGATTGCAGAGATAAGAGCTCATAGAAAGCCACCTTTTCAGCCACAGAGGTATGCAAAGCACTTATGGAGTTAGATGCCCATAAAGCTACAATATCAGTGGCACTAAGTATCATGTTTGAAAGTCGCTGGAGTTAGGGGAGATTCTAAGATGCTGGAAAAAAGCGAACGTGATAGCTTTCTTCAAAAAGGGAGGGAGGGATATGGCTCTAAACTATGAACCTGTTTCCTTGACCAGCATAGTTCGAAAGTTATTGAGAAACTACTGAAGAAAGATATCTCTTAACTTGGAATCCTTCAACTTTTTGTCAGAGACAATATGCGTATTTCTTAAGTACTAAGGGGATATATCATCAGGACCTGTAGCTTTATAGGAACCTAACTCCATCAGCGCCAGAGGCACTGGGAAATAAAGAATATGGCAGAGGACCTAGAACTGTAGTATGTTTCAAATATACATCTTCAGGGCAACTAAATATACAATATAAAACGAAGTTCAAAAAAACACCAGTCCCCAAAAATAACTACAAATTATACAATAAAAAAATATTCTAAAACAATTCTTACAAATTATAAAAGATGTACTAAAAACTATTATGCAACATCAAACAAACAAACAAGCAAACATTTATTTCCATTTTTGTACAATGGTTATTCTTATGCAATTTAAGAGTAACTTATAAGTAGACATGTAATTGAACAAATAAGTAAGAGGGTAATACATACAATTAAATTAAATATGGCATTCCTAGAAAACAATAATGCCCAGAAAAATGGGGAGGGTTTGAGGTAGGAAGTGCATCCATCAGTAAAACACAAAGCCAAAACTATGGAAAGGAGCCAGAATTGTAGAGAGAGTAAGGCCTGAAAGCGATGCACCAGATCTTCGCCCAACTCCTACAGAAAATATGAGCGAGCTACCACGTCAATGACGGGCGTGTCTAAAGAAGAAAGCCCAAACAAAGAAGTTACGGATTGGATCCATTAATGTAGGAAGCATGACAGGGAGAGGAAGAGAATTGAGAGAGAAGGACCTCAGTGGAGAGGAAGCATTGGACTAGAGAGAGTGGAAAAGGCTGATTTAGAAACTCCGACTCCATATAGATATGGGAAAAGTGATAGAAGAAGAAGAAGAAAAGAAGAATAAAGTAGTAATAATAACAATCGATACAGGATTGTTATTATTGGCATCATCACCAAATTTGTTTTCCTTACAATGAGAATAATTAGTTCTTAACTTAAAGAACAGAGCAGGCGATATCAGTTTACATATAGAGAGGTTAGTGTTAAGGGAAATTGTATTAAATCATTAAGTTTAATTAATGTGTGAGCAGCAACTTTTTGTCCAAAAGAAAACTATATAGTTTGCTTTGAAAGCTGCGAAGGAGGATGGATTTTTAAGATGCTCTGGAATATTGTTGCAGAGTGTTGGCCCTTTAATGGTGATCATCTTTGAACCTGCTTCTGCATTTGTTCTCTGGATAAAAAGCTCACTACTCTGTCTTTTGTTGGTTCCCCTTATATCCCTGACTGTTTTTAAATCAAATAGCCAGCTAGGATAATGATGGTCCAAAATTTCGTATACAGAAACATAAATAGCATAAGCGACCTTGTTTTCTGCCTGCAGCCACCCAAGTTTATTGAGAACTGGTGTGATGTGGTCATACTTTCTTATTCCTCCCAGGGCAACTCGAGCTGCAAAATGAATAAGCTTCTGTATTCTGTTTATCTGAGTCCAGTGTTGCCACTTTGTGGATAATATCCACAAATTTGTGGATAAAATCAGCCTTTGTGGATCGCTTTGTGAATTCAAAATCTGAACACAGAATTTGTGGATATTTTTTGTGGATATTTAGCTGCACATGGATATTTTTGTGGAAATTTAATATTGTGTGGATATTTTTGTGGAAAAAGAAGTTATATCCATGCAGAAAGCAAAAAAATAATATATAAAAATGAAATTATATAGAAAACCTTTCTGCAATATCAAAACATGTAGAACTCATGTTTCCATTCTGCCGGTTTTCCTGACTTTGGTACTTGAAACCTATTACCACATATCCAAACGTTACCAACGTATCATACGCGTATTGCAATATTGGCTTGTATCATTCCTTTCTACGACCGATGTTGCTTGTGCGATTTAGCACAAGCAGGCCCCAGTAACCACTGACCAGTCAGTTCAGTTGCCAGTCAGTCAAAACTCTGCCCTACTTTTCTTATTTTTTTTTTTATTTATTCAGATAACTGTACATGGGGACATGTGCACATGGGCACTCCCAGTCATATTGCAGTTGATAACATTATAATCTATGTGGTTATGTATAAATAACATACTAATAGAATTTGCAATTAATTTTAAATATCATTGCAAGTAATTAATAATAAAATATAGTGTAATAATTGAAGAGTACTTGAAGAGTAATCATTGTGACAATATTTTCAATAGCCCTTGTTGAGTGCTATCATTTAAATTACATTTCACTTTTCAACAGTACTACTGCAGACAATTTGAAGCAGATATAGAATAACAATTTTCAGGTTAGAATAATAAGTAGGTACACACATATATATATACACACACATACATACACACAATAGTTTGAAGCTTCGTAAGAAAACTACTTTGCAGGATGTAAGGAAATAGTTTTTCAGTGTAAGAGTAGTTGATAATTGGAATTGGCTAAGCGAGGAGGTAGTTAATGCTATCTCAATCCATAGTTTTAAGGACAGGTATGATAAGTATCACTAAGTATAAAATGGAACCGATGAGGAGACGGGAAGATACGAGCTTTGGGCTCTTTCCCGTAAACACAATTAGGTAATCACACACACACACACTATATATATATATATATATATATATATATATATATATATATATATATATATATATATATATATATATATATATATATATATATATATGCATGCATTAATTAGATGAGCAATAGAAACACCACTGGGGCTTCATAGCCATACATATCAAGGAGAGAGAGAGAGAGAGAGAGAGAGAGAGAGAGAGAGAGAGAGAGAGAGAGAGAGAGAGAGAGAGAGAGAGAGAGAGAGAGAGAGAGAGAGAGAGAGAGAGTTTGTGGTATTCATTTCA
>JAXCGZ010020776.1:0-12500 GCA_037179515.1 Halocaridina rubra
CAGTTCCTCAATTAACCTATTTTGTACTCCTGTCTTATTTGGTTTTTATTTTTTTGTAATTGAACTCTCTCTCTCTCTGTATATATATATATATATATATATATATATATATATATATATATATATATATATATATATATATATATATATATATATATATATATATATATATATATATATATATATATATATATATATAAGTACAATTAAGTAAGTACACGCTCGTGTGTGTGTGTGTGTGTGTGTGTGTGTGTATATATATATATATATATATATATATATATATATATATATATATATATATATATATATATATATATATATATATATATATATATAGACACACACACATCTATCTATATATATATATATATATATATGCACACACACACACACACACGAGCGTGTACTTACTTAATTGTGATTACGGGAAAGAGCCCCATGCTCGTAACTCCCAGTCTCCTGGTCGGTTCCATTTTTGTACTTAATGATACTTATCATACTTGTACTTAAAACTATGGATTGAGTTTGCATTAACAACCTCTTCGCTTAGCGAATTCCAATCATCAACTGCCCTTACACTAAAAAAAAAAAAAAAAAAAAAAAAAAAAAAAAGTACTTCCTTACATCCTGTAAACAAGTTTTCTTACGAAGCTTCAAACTATGACCTCTAATTAATTCTAGTGCCAGCCATATCAAAATATCGATCCCTATTCACTCTGTCATAATCGTGAAGGAATTTAAAAACCGTCACTACATCCCTCTCATTCTTCTACCTTCGAGTGATGGTAAGACTAATTCCCTCAGCCTCTCCTCATAACTGAGATTGTATATTTCTGGCACCAGTTTCGTGGCATGTCTTTTAACTTTTTGCAGTTTAACTATATGCTTTTTCAAGTGTGGATTCCAAAAGGAGGCTGTATATTCAAGCTTTGGCCTCACATAGGTTACATATATATTTCTGAACATTTCCTTTCCATGTGCCAGAAGTCTACCATTACATTTGCTAAGAAATCATACGCTGCCCTTACTATGCCATTTATATGCATTTCCGGAGACAAATCTGCCAGTATGTTTACTCCTAGATCTCTCTCATTCTCTGTCTTTTGAAGTTCTGCTCCTGCTGTTGAGTATTCTAGATTGGGCCTTCTTGCACATGTACCCATTCTCATTATCTTACATTAAGATGTACTGAAATTCATTAGTCACTTTTCTGGCCACTCATGCAGACTATTTAGGTCTTCCTGAAGTTCTTTACCATTGTTCTCGTCTCTTACTTTCTTCACAATCTTTACATCATCTGCAAACATATTCATGACTGAATATACAGACTCTGATAGGTCATTTACATATACAAGGAACAAAAGTGGCCCTAAAACTGAACCATGCGGAATTCCTCTACTAACCCTTCTCCATTCAGATGCTGAGTGTCTTACTCTAACCCTCTGTTCCCTTCCTTCTAAGTAAGTTTTTATCCATTCCAAGACATTTGCACCTATTCTCGCTATTGCTTGCAGCTTCTTAATAATACTCTCGTTTGGGACCGTATCAAATTTCTTCTGGAAGTGTAGGAGTATGCAATCTGCCCAGCCCTTTCATTCCTGTATGATTCGGCTTACATCGTCATATAATTCTAGTAATTTAGTGTTAATCTACCTTCTATGAAGGCATGTTGTCTAACTGACAAAAAGATGAAGGATTCCAAGTGAAGATAGATGTGCTTTCTGAGTAGTTTTTACATAACTTTGCAAACTATGTTTGTCAAGGAAAAAGGCCTATAGTTTAGAGCTGTATCTCACCTTCCCGTTTTGAAGATAGGCTTCACGTTCTCTTGTTTCCAGCTTATTGGAATCTCCCTTGATTCCAGCGACTTTTCACATATGATACATAGTGCCGTCGATATTGATTTTGCACATCTCGTAAGTACATAATACATAAGTACACTCTTACTCTCCATGTCGTAGGGAGCGACGAAATAGGATAAGAATCCTATACACTAGCACTCCCTCTCTTCTTCCCGTAATATCATTTGAAGTTTTGCTTCACTGATGGGTTATAATAAAAATAATAATAATAATAATAATAATATATAATAATAATAATAATAATAATAATAATAATAATAATAATAATAATAATCACCATCGTAATCATATTGATAATGGTAATAATGATGTAGTTATTATTATTATTATTATTATTATTATTATTATTATTATTATTATTATTATTATTATTATTATTATTATTATTATTATTATTATAGCAGCTAGTACAACAATGATTATGATCATAATAATGATAAGAATAATGATAATAGTAATAATAATATTGATAATAATAAAAAAGATAAGCATAATAATAATAATAATAATAATAATAATTATAATCATCATCATCATCTCATCATCATCATCATCATCATCATCATCATCATCTTAGGGCTTAGTCCTCCATATCTCTGGGTCCTCTGTACTTAGACTGTTTTTTCTGTCTGTTGTTTTCCTTTGTGTGACATCACCTCATCTCTGCCTTGTCCTTAACCTTTTTCTTTTCCTTCGTCTTGGTATTTTCTCGTGCCCGGGGATATATATATATATATATATATATATATATATATATATATATATATATATATATATATATATATATATATATATATATATATTATACCCCATGAGGGAGTTATTAAGAATACTTCCTCCGTGTTCCCCTGCGTGTCGCAAAAGTCGACTAAATGGGGCAGAGCGGAGGGACTGGGAATCCCCTCCTATGTATTTTACTTCCCATGAATAGCCAATTATGTGGGGGTATTCTGGCAGGAGAAATCCAGCCAGAACCCTAGTAATTGTGTCTCCGAGTGTGCGTGGTTGTGGTGTAAATGAAAGTAAGAGGGAGGTGATCGGGAGTATGTTTGTGGAGAGAAAGATAGATGTACTTGCACTGAGCGAAACTAAGTTAAAAGGGAATAGTGAGGTGACATTTGGGAGAGTGGTAGGTAGGGTGTCTAGAGTTGAGAGAGGGAGAGGAAGAGAGGGAGTGGCTCTGTTAAGAAGTGAAGAGCTAAGTAAGTGTGTGGTAGAATGGAAGGAAGTATCTTCTGGAATAATAGTGGGTAAAATGAGGCTGGGATGCGAGCTTGGGCGCTTGTGAGCACAAATGGCCTGGCTGCCCTGGCAGTGAAATGAGTGAGGAACAAAGAGAAGAATTGAACGAGTGTTTGGAAGACTTGGGAATGAATGTGAATGTGGTGTTGCTGGGAGATTTGAATTGGGAAGTATGGAGTACCTGGTAGGAATGAGAGTGGAGAGAAAATGATAGAAATGTGTATTGAGAGAGAGATGTTGATTTCTAATACTGTATTGAAGAAGAAGGATGTGCACAAGTATACATGGGTCAGAGTGGATAATGGAAGAGTAGTTGACAGAGCATTAATGGATTATGTTGTGGTGAACAGGAGGGTGATTGAAAGGGTATTAGATGTGAATGTACTGAGTTGAGCTAGTGGTGGAATATCTGATCATTATTTAGTGGAAAGCAGAGTGAGAGTGGGAGAAAAGTGGAGAAAGAGGAGAAGCTGGAGAAAAAGGGAGGTGCCAAAAGTGAATTAATTGTATAAGAAAGAGAAAGACTGTGAGTATAAGGCTAGTGTGAGATATGTGTGGAATGTAGTGAAAGAAAAAGTGGAGGAGGGAGTGGAAGAAGAATGGGGCTGTTTCAGTTATGAAGTGTACCGAGGCAGTGTGTGGAAGGAGACTAACTGGTGGAAGTAGAAGGAAAGGTAGTGAATGGTGGAATGAGCAGGTGATTGCAGTAGTAGCTGAAAAGAAATGGGCTTATGAGGTATGGTTGCAGGTAGGTAATGTAGAGATGTATGAAAGGTATTGTGCAAAGAGGAGCTTAGCAAAGTATGTTATAGGGAGGCAAAGAGAGAAGCGGATGTATGGTGAGGCAGATGCTTGTCTGAGAATTTTGAAAGGAATAAACAGATGTTTTGGAATGTGGTATGGAGGAGAGGGTGAAAGGAGGAGATGGGCAATTGCTAGTGGTTGAAATAAAGGTGAGAGAGAGATTGGCTGAATATTTCAAGAACCCGCAAATTGAGGAAGATGATAAAGAGGCAGAGATTGTGGCTGTGGAAAACGAATGGGGAATGCCATGGTTGGGAGATGAAACTGATAGAAATATAACAAAAGAGGAGGTATGTTTGGAATTGAGAGCAACGAAATAAGGTAAAGCACCAGAGATAGATGGATGTCATGCTGAATGATTGTCAAAAGGTGGGGTGGCATTAGTAGAATGGATGCTTAGATTGTTGAATGTATGTTTCAGGAAAGGGAGGGTCCCAGTTGATTGGAGGAGTGCATGTATAGTTCCATTTTACAGGGGGAAAGGAGATAAGTATGAGTGTAGTAGTTTTAGGGGAATTAGTTTGTTGAGTCTAGTTGGTAAGGTATATGGAAGTGTTAATCGAAGGAATTAGGAAAGGTTCAGAGAGATTGACTGGGGAAAAATAGTGTGGGTTCAGGAGAGGAAGAGGATGTGTGGATCAGGTGTTTGCAGTAAGACAGGTGTGTGAGAAGTTCTTGGAGAAAGGTAGGGACATTTTTTGGCCCTTTATATATTTAGAGAAAGCATATGATAGGGTGGATAGAGAGGGGTTGTGGAGGGTATTGCGACTGAATGGAATAAGTGGAAGTTTGTTGAATGCAATGAAGACTATGTACATGAATGGTAGAGCATGCGTGAGAGTTGGGAATGATATGAGTGATTGGTTTGAGATGAATGTTGGGTACGTCAAGGTTGTGTAATGTCGCCATGGATGGAGTGGTAAGAGAAGTAAATAAAAGAGTATTAGATAGAGGCCTGGAACTAGTGGATGAGGATGGAAGATTGTGGAAATTGAGTCAATTGCTATTTTCCGATGATACTGTACTGGTAGCTGATACTGATCATGAATTGAATCATTTGGTAACTGAATTATTAGTATGTGTGAAAGAAGAAAGTTGCGGGTGAATATTGCTAAAAGTAAAGTCATGAGATGCACGAGGAGTGTTAATGTTGGCAGATTGAATGGAGAATTGCTTGAAGAAGTTGAGAGTTTTATGTATCTAGTGTCGCATGTATCAATGAGTGGACGAGTGTATGTAGAGGTAAATCACAGAGTGAAGGAAGCTAGTAAATGTCTAGGTGGGTTGAAAAGTGTAATGAGAAATAGATATTTGGGAATGAATGCAAAGAGAAGGATATATGAAGGTGTGATTGTGCTGACAGCATTGTATGGAGCGGAGACTTGGAATGCAAGAGAGGATGAAAGGAACAAGTTGAATGTAATGGTGATGAGGTGTTTGAGAGGTATGATTGGTGTATCTAGACTAGAAGGAGTAAGAATTGAGGATGTCAGGCAGAGAACGAGTGCTGGAATAAAGATGTCGGATGGGTTAGATCAGGGAGTGTTGAGATGGTCTGGACACATGGATAGAATGTGTGATGATCGAATAGTGAAGAGAGTGTGAAGTGCAGAAGTGATTGGAGTTAGGTCAAGAGGAAGACCTAGAATGAGATGAATGGATGGCGTGAAAAGAGCACTGAATGCATGTGGAATGTCAGTGGAACAGGGAATATTGCGTGCAAGAGATAGGAATGAATGGAGGAAGATTGTGCATATATGACGAGGCCCAAAGGGATTTCTCTCACCAGCTAGCTTTGTGAACTGTGGTGGACGGGTGTGAGGGGAGTTGCCATGTGATTAGGCGGTGGGGGTAAAGCAGCTGCTGCTGTCTGGTCTCATTGTAGAATAGCCTTGTCTGCTTACTTTGTGGGTGACCCAAGCAGAGTGGAAGGGGGGAGACATGGCAACCATTTATCCCCAAGGAGCTGAGAGGAGTGGTTGAGGTGTGATTACCTAATTGTGATTACCTAATTGTGTTTACGGGAAAGAGCCCAAAGCTCGTATCTTCCCGTCTCCTCATCAGTTCCATTTTATACTTAGTCATACTTATCATACCTGTCCTTAAAGCTATGGATTGAGATAGCAGTAACTACCTCCTCGCTTAGCCAATTCCAATTATCAACTACTCTTACACTGAAAAAGTATTTCCTTACATCCTGCAAAGAAGTTTTCTTACGAAGCTTCAAACTATGACCTCTAGTTCTAGAGCCAGCCATATCAAAATATCGATCCCTATCCACTCTATCATAACCATGAAGGAATTTAAAGACTGTCACCATATCCCCCCTCACTCTTCTAGCTTCCAGTGATGGTAAGTCTAATTCCCTCAGCCTCTCATCATAACTGAGATTGCGTATTTCTGGCACCAGTTTTGTGGCATGTCTTTGAACTTTTTCAAGCTTAGCTATGTGCTTTTTCAAGTGCGGATTCCAAAAGGGGGCTGCATATTCGAGTTTTGGCCTCACATAGGTTACATAAATATTTCTGAACATTTCCTTGTCCATGTGCCTGAAGGCTACCCTTACATTTGATAAGAATGCATATGCTGCCCTTACTATGCCATTTATATGTATTTCTGGAGACAAATCTGCCAGTATGTTTACTCTTAGATCTCTCTCATTTTCTGTCTCATGAAGTTGTACTCCAGCCACCGAGTAGTCAAGCTTGGACCTTCTTGCACTTGTACCCATTCTCATTACCTTACATTTTGAAGTATTGAATTTCATTAGCCACTTTTCTGACCACTCATGCAGATTATTTAGATCCTCCTGAAGTTCTCTACCATTGTTCTCGTTTTTTACTTTCTTCACAATCTTTGCATCATCTGCAAACATATTCATGAATGAATTTACAGACTCTGGTAGGTCATTTACATATACAAGGAACAAAAGTGGCCCTAAAACTGAACCCTGTGGAACTCCACTACTAACTCTTCTCCATTCAGACACTGAGTGTCTTACTCTAACCCTCTGTTCCCTTCCTTCTAAGTAAGTTTTTATCCATTCTAAAACATTTCCACCTATTCTAGCCATTGATTGCAGCTTCCTAATAAGTCTCCCATGTGGAACAGTGTCAAACGCTTTCTGGAAGTCTAGGAATATGCAATCTGCCCAGCCCTCTCTTTCCTGTAAGATTTGGCTTACCTCATCATAAAATTCTAATAAGTTTGTTACTGTTGATCTACCTTCTCTGAGCCAGGCCCCGCAAAGTTGAAAGATTCCAAGTGAAGAGAGATATGTTTCCTTAGTAGTTTCTCCATAACTTTGCAAACTATGCTGGTCAAGGAAACTGGTCTATAGTTCAGAGCCGTATCCCTCCTTCCCTTTTTGAAGATAGGTATCACATTTGCTTGTTTCCAGCATCTTGGAATCTCCCCCGACTCCAGTGACTCCTTAAATATGATACTTAGTGCCACTGATATTGTGTTTGCGCATTTTTTAAGCACATGAGGGGATATGTCATCAGGACCTGTAGCTTTATGAATATCTAAATCCATCAGCGCTTTGCATACCTCTGTGGCTGTAAGGTTGATGTTCTCTAATACCGGCCCTTGAGCTTCTATCACTGCAATCTGAGGGGGTGGGGTATTTTCTACTGTAAATACTGACTGAAACTCCTTGTTCAATTTTTTGCAGATCTCTTCATCCGTCTCAGTGATGCTTCCATCCGCTCTCTTTAGCCTTAAAACCTGTTCTTTTACCTTCAGTTTTCCTCTGATAAAGCTGTGGAAAAGCTTGGGATTTTCTTTAGCCTTCCTGGTGATGTCCCTCTCATAGTCTCTCTCTGCCTCTCTATTGTTACTTAGGTAGTCATTTCTTGCTCTTTTGTAGGTTTGCCAGGCATTTATGTTTTTTCTCCTCCTATACCTTTTCCAGCATTTGTCTCTCCACTCCTTAGCTCTTTTACACCCATTATCGAACCATTTCTCTCTGGCGTGAATTACACCTACTTTGGTGACAGGTATGCAGCAATCTACTATCTTCCCATATTTCTCACAAAAGATGTCATACATTTCTTGTACAGATTTGTTGTAAAATAAGGTTCTCCAGTCAATAACTGCAAAAAGCTCATTCATTTTGATGTAATCTCCTTTTGGATAGTTCCTCCTCATGTCCTCAGTGCCTCTACTCTCAGGAAGAATATCTTCAATGATATACTCCATCAACAACACACAGTGGTCACTCTTTCCAATTGGTGGTTCATACTCAATTTTTTCAATATCCAACACATTATCTGTGAACACTAGATCAAGTAGTGATGGCTCATCCCCACCCCTGGCCCTTGTTGGTTCCATTACATGTTGGTGTAGGAAATTCCCTTGTACGCAATCTAGGAATCTTGCCCCGAATGAGTCCTCACCACTGTGTGGGTCAAGATTTATCCAATCTATCTCTTTATGATTAAAGTCTCCCATAATCAAAATCCTACATTTTTTTTCCCGTGCCATGTTAACAGCTGAGTTTATGACTTCAATAGTACCTATATGACTTTCCTCATAAACTTCAAGCCTATTTTGGTTCCTTGGTGGGTTGTATACAACAGTTATTATAATGCTCTCTGACCCAGTATTTATGCGAGCAACAAGAAATTCCTTGAACTCACTTTCTATAGCCAAGTTTATTTCTTCGACTTGAATCCTTTCACTTATGAGCAGTGCTATCCCTCCACCAGTCCTCTCAGATCTTTCAACCCTTAGTATTCTGAAACCCTTAGGAAAAACTGTGACACTGTTTATGTCCTCACTCATCTTAGTCTCTGTAATTGCTACTATATCTGCCTTACTGTTGTGAATCCTATCTTTTAATTCTACTGCCTTACCAGCTAATCCATCAGCATTTGTGTATAACAATCTTAATGAGGCCCCATCCCCTGATCTTCTGTCATTATCTTCTTTATCTCCCCTTTGTCTGGAAGAACTCTGTAATGAAAATTTTTCTTCTCTTCTTCATTTCTTTCATCATTTAACCTTCTTGCCTCTTGCAACAAGTTTTTGATCTTTCCCATCTCTTCCTGTGTTCTGTATTGTCTAATGAACACTTCTTTGCATTCTTGAAGGTCTTTTAGACTTTTTTTCTCAACAATATTTCCCTACATGTTTCCCCTCTCTCAAAGGTTACTTTTGTTGGTCTCGGCTTTCCTTCCCTCGAATATTTACCTAGTTGGTGTATGTTTACAATATCCTCAGGACCACATACTACTCCAAGCTTTCTTATCAGGTCTACAACCCTAGCTTTATTTTCTTCAAGTCTCCCCTGCCATGTTGGCTCCTGGGACTCGCTTATGCCTGAGATTACCACTGTCTTCTCCTTATCAAGTGCCTGTCTGATGAGTGGGTTTGCCCTTTCCATCACAACGTCTTTGATTTTTTCGATTACTGTGTCTTTATAGTCAACTGTTTGTATGTTTTCCAGTGCCACCACCTTTACAGCCTCTTTTACTGCCACATTCCCCTTTAGTGCATCAGCAAAGGAAGTTTTCATGGCATCATTTTCCATATTCAGCTACTGGAACTCTTTTCTGAACTGTTCAATGTTTTCCTTAATCTGGACATTCCAAGCAGCAATCTCGTCTCTCTCAGAAGAGAGCAGTGAACTAACATCTAATTCCTTTAGGTTGTCATTCAGCTGTTTGTTTTTATCTTCTGGTTTAGAAAGTCTAGATTCTAGTTGACTCTTTTTCCCTTCCAGCTTCTTTATTCTTTTTTCTAGTTCCTTTCTCTCCTGCCCTTGTGCTTTATTTGCTTCCTCCAAAGATCTTATTTGCTCTCTGAGTGTTTCATTCTCTTTCATTTCTCCATCCATATTCTGAATTTTATCATCAAGGCTTATAACCATTTCCTCTAAATTTTTTATTTTCTGTTTGAGTCTCCTGATGGCTACCCCTCCTACCGACCCATGGATGGGAGAGGTTTGGGACAGAGATGGCGTCATTTTTATGTTCTCCCTCTCACAGAATATAGAAAGAAGACGAGAAAGAGGAAAAAAAAAGAGAAAAACTTTTAAGCTTCACACCGAATTTTTATATCTCCATATAAGTGCTATTTAGTGACTCAGTTTATCTCTTTTCTGGTAACACACATCTTAACTTAAAAACTTGACCATGGTAATTTAAGGATAAAAAGAAAAAGAAAAAAAATGCAACAAAACAAAAGTCAAACCTGAAGGAAAAATTCGAACCTGTGTCTGAGGTGGCACCCACCTGTTTCTGCTATATATTCTTCCTAACTGATAAACTCACTTGCTAACCAAGGTATGTTATCACAAGATTGGACTTTACATTTAACTCAATATATATACAAAATAAAAACAAAATAGTAAAAGAGAAAGCTAAAAAAAAAGCAAAAAAAAAAAATGAAGAAAATAAGACAGCTGTACTACTTGGCAACTTAACTCAGTACTGTTGACAGGTGGATATTTTTTTTTTTTTTACTTATTCAATTATTTCGTGTATCAAACTAACTAACAAGTTAATATAAATGGGAAGGATACTGATTTTAACAATATATGGAACCACAGGATCAGGTAAACGGCTTAAGAGCTTTCCCCAGTTTACACAAAAAATTAGGTAATGTGATGTGATGGCTTCACCTCTGGCAACTCTTCTAAATTTCCTTCAAGGCAGAACTGGACAGCAGCTTCTCTCTCCCCTCACGAAAAATGTTCTCAATTTTTTTTCCTTTAATATTTTGGACAGTCTCGTCATACAACAAATATAAGTTTTGTACTCACAATACTCTGCAGGATTTCAGATTTAGGGAAATTATGGTAAAGTGTGTGGATCATGGTGAATGCGCATTTCTTGGCTCGGCCACCCCCCTTACAAGGGGGAATGAGGCATGTGTATATGTATATGTATATATATTATTTAGGCCAGACTAGCAAATCATTTAGAATTTCGTGTCAATCAACATAAGTATAGTGTTCGAAATTGTCAGGCTTCCAGTGCATTGTTCAAGCATTATGCTGATTGCAATCACCTCTTGACTGGAACAATGCCTCTATCTTAGTAAGAAGTAAAGATATTATTAGTAGAAACATCTTTAAATCTGCAATAATTAACTTTACCAAGCACCGAAATATTAACTTAAGTCATGGTTAATTTTTAACTGATCCCATATTATCAAGTATGCTTAATTCAAGTTGAAAAAAAAAAGTTAATTTGGAAGTAATATAATATTCTTTTTATCTATAATTGATTTATTATTACTTGAAAAACAAAATAAAAGTATTTTCTTTTCTTTTATAATAATTATTAGCTTTATAATAATACTATTGCTAGTATTTTCAATATTATCATTAGTATTATTATTGTTTTGCTTCTCTATTTTTTCATGATAATTGTTTATATCATTATTTTTGTCCTTATTGTTTTACTGTTGTTATTGTTGGTTAGTATTATTTCTATTATGATTATTATTTCTATTATTAAAATTATTATTATTATTATTATTACTACTGTCATTACTAGTGTTATTATTATTGCTATTATTATTATTATTATTATTATTATTATTATATTAATTATTATTTATTAAATTTAGTGTGTTTTGTTCACTGTTCCTACTATTTTAGCCATTTAATATGCTCCCGATTCCTCCTACCATTGTCAGTATCTAATTTACTTGATCTTCACACTCTAGGACATAACTTCCTATGATGGTTTGCTGATATCCTTTTTTTCTCCCATTCTCTGTATGTATATATATCGCCTTATTCGTTTGTACAATTCAGATTCCTCTGAAGATAAGTAATAAACTTGAAAGTACCATGTACTAAGGATCTCGAAATTTCTTTCAGTTTCCTTACGTAGCCATAACCATTCACGATATTGACGTGTTTCTCGTAATATTATTTATATATATATATATATATATATATATATATATATATATATATATATATATATATATATATATATATATATATATATATATATATATATATATATATATATATATATATATATATATATATATATATATATATATATATATATATATATATATATAGAGAGAGAGAGAGAGAGAGAGAGAGAGATATCACACGCGCACTCATAAGTCAATGAATGTTAAAGCAGGGATTTTTTAGAACGATCTCTAGATAGGTGTTTAAAAATATTTCGTTTTGTGACAGTATCTCTCTCTCTCTCTCTCTCTCTCTCTCTCTCTCTCTCTCTCTCTCTCTCTCTCTCTCTCTCTCTCTCTCTCTCTCTCTCTCTCTCTCTCTCTCTCTCTCTCTCTCTCTCTCTCTCTCTCTCTCTCTCTCTCTCTCTCTCTCTCTCTCTCTCTCTCTCTCTCTCTCTCTCTCTCTCTCTGTCAGTTTTTTCTTTTGCACTCGAAATGTTTTTAGATATTGTGATTGATTAGTCCCTCCTTTATTTCAATCTGTGTATTACATTTTCTTTGTGTATGTTTTCTTCAAGTTTTCTATGAATATGAATATAAACTATTATAAATTGGGTATATGTAGCTCCCCCAAATGGCTCCCTTTCTCTCCCCCAAACACTGTGCTCACATTCTTAACCTGAATTGTGTTAGGCCTAAGAGCTG